>OOFB01005904.1:17798-46220 GCA_900323305.1 Trachyrincus murrayi
TTCTGAGACGCGCCGCTCCGACAGCTTGGACTTGGTGGGCGTGGCCTTCAGGGAGGACTCTAGGGGAGAAGAAAATAAAATAAAATCAAGGCTGGAGTTCCTTCCCTGTTTGATGGTGTAACTCCTGTTGTGTAACTCCTGTGAAAATGCAGATTGCTTTTTGCCAACTTTCTCCAGTCTCCCACTATGCATATGGGCCATGTACTCCAAAGTTGTTAGATTCTTATATCTCCGTTCTTATTTTTAGGAATACGTGTCATTTTGATTTAACACTTTTAGAGGACAAGGCGTTTTCTGTTCTAGTAAGAGGGCCTCTAAGTCTTGTAACTTTTTTGCCAAGTCATGTCTTAACGAGAACTTTCGTAAATAGAATTCAACAAAAAAAATGCACAGCAGCGGCCGTGTCATGAATGCAATGCACCAGGGAATCCATTAGAAGCGCAGCGTGAACAGCCCCTCTCAAAATGCTCCAGACTGAGGTGAGCTAAAGACCAACGTGCAGTTAACGAATGTGTGGGGGAAGTATGTGGCAAATCCAGTTTGAAATACATTTTCATTCTTTTAGACTTTGCATTACAAAAACAATGCCAGCTGCAAGTGGAGTGGATGGCAAAATGTCGAGAGGGTCGAGCCTAGAGGCCGATGAGGTGGAAAACCCTCCGTCTAGCAGGAACGATTTTTCAGCACTTTTAACAGAGAACCAAGTGTGCCACGGGAAGAATTAATTAACGTTTCAAAAATGGGTCTCGAGGTGAGGCTCTCTACTTTCGTTTTTCTGGTCTGCGCGTGCACGTCACATTACAAAACACCGGTCCAGCTGAAAGTCTTTAAAAAACGATTTGCTGCATACTTTATCCCCACATGAATCTCCCCGGGCGCTAGCATGTATCCAGAACCCCCGTACCTGTGCTCAGTGCAGTGGGGAGCGGTCGGCCCGGCTTGCTCTTCACCGCCGTGATGGTGGTGACCACTGTGCCGCAGGGCATCACCGTGCGGTCCATCTCCACCCGCTTGGTAGGGGCCGGGGTGGGAGGGTGCCAGGAGCGCACCTCACTGGGCTCCAGGTACGTAAACTGGAACAAAGAAGCAGGTTATTAATAACATGCTTATGTAACATCACGGCTATAATGAGAAATCTGAAGCAAGAGTTCAACGGGGAACTGATAATTGCCCTACATAAAAAAAGGAGAGAGAAGCAGAAAACCGACACGAAAGTTAAACTTGCAAGCGGGATGAACTTTTTGTTCTCACTAACATGGGTAATGAATGCAGTGTGATTAATTATTACACGTCAACCTACCTCAGTAGTCAGTGATCCAGTCACCTGGTCTTTGGTCATGAGTGCAAATGTTTGCTGTCCTTTTGGTTGCATTTTGGCGAGATGGAAAGGCACAGAGACCTGACCTAGTAAGGAATCTGGAAACACGAGGAGCATGTCATCAGGCTGGCCTACAGTCACACTGCAACCCATAGAAACTGATCAGTTAGATATAGGACCGTATGGACAGACCACCGTATACTCTCCATATCCAACAGCATCAATAGTCTGTCTGCTACTATGGCAATTGTGCGGCAATAATGTGTTAGTCAACAAAGGTGGTGTTGCCAATATGAAAATAAAAGAGTATGGTTATCATTATTGCTTGATTGCACACTGTGATGGCACGGTGTGCGGGGCTAATAGGGGAAGGCTGAAGATAGGTTTAGGATAGGGTGGGGTATCAGTGTGCATTGAGCCTCATCTTGAGAGTTGACGTTGCTTGTTCTCTACAAGATCTAGCAGCGCCGTCTTTGTTGACAACAAACCGACCGCTTGTTAAACATTTGTTTACATTTGTCTATGTAATGTAATAAAGTAATGATAGATTTGCCATTGTTTGGCTGCAGTGACAACTGTCATGTCAATGGTAGCTCTGTTATTAGGATATACATATTGGACCACAGGCGCCTCCACACTCTGCGGTTTACTGCAACCACTGTGATTTAGGACCAGACCTCTTACAATGGGTGGCTTCAAGTATACAGAACTGCGATCTTTAGGTTGCACATACAACCAGTGTCTGAGGAGAGTCGATGTTCACCTGTATGTCCACAGTCAGCACGTGTATGACATGGCACGTGGTTTTACCATGGGTCGAACTTTCATCGGAGGAAGGAAGACAACTTATGTTTGGGAAGAGACTTTGGCCTACTTTGCACCCCTGCACCTGTGCATAAAAGCAGAGTTGCAGGTCCTCTCCTGCTCTGAGGAGTGTGACCAGCTCCTCTGACCACGGTGCGACCTCAATGTGACTTTCAAGCCACTGGAGACTTGTCACGCAATCCGACCGGATGCTAATGAGTGGCATAGAAACGCCAAGCGTAACCCGAGCCGTGGGACAAATTGGGCCAACGATTAGCGACAAACAGGGTGGTTTCCACAACATTATAGAAGCTTTACAATCCGTTGGATTTCCTACTAAAAACAGACAAACAATAGAGTACTCCTTGCCTACTGAACCTTACACATCCTTGCTGCATTCATTGAATGTTGATTGTGTGTTTTTTTTACTCAGTGAGTTTCTCATATGTACAGTGTCCTTAAGTCTGAGAAAGGCCTTTTTAAATCCTATTTTGTATTATTATTATTATTAGAGTAGACAGGTATTCATCCACAGCTACTCTACTGATGCCAAACTTCACCCTGTCTCATGCAGGACAGACAGACAGACAGACAGACAGACACTCTTGTCTTACCCTCTTGAGGTTGCCCATCATTCAGCAGCTGGATCTTGAGCTCTTTCGAACGCCCATTCAGCTCACTAGTGAGAGAGAGAGAGGACGGTACAGACATGATCTCATCAACATTCTAAAGAACATCCTACAAATCAAACATAACGTACCTGGGGTAGCCGGACACGGGACAACAGCTATACACACACGTCAATATATACGTGTAGATAGATGGATTTATTGACTGTCTTCTTCTTAATGTATGCCTCTAATCGAGCCACTGCTTTTAACTCTGGATATTTTAAGTAATTGTTTTAAATGTGCACGTTAAAGCACTGAGAAAGTAAACGGTTGATTTGAAACAGGTGCTACACAAGGCGCTAGGACCGAGGCGAACGTACAATATGAAAGGCTGGTCCCAGGCAGGGGAGGTGCAGTTCTTCTGGACCGAGGTGGAGAACCTTTGCGGAGGGTCGTCCAGCTGCATCACACACACAGGGTTCATGCTGCCTGCAGAGCAAAGCACACAGACACGATCACAGACCATGTGCTGAAGCAAAAGGCCACCGGAACGTCACTTTTTGTTCAAAGACGCTTGCAGAAAATATTCCTAAATACAAAAACGTATCCATTGCCTACGCAGCCATTCAGCACCAAAGAGACCAAGACAGACTAAATCCAACATATAAATAAATGAATAACGCAGGCAGCACTCAGGACAGAACTAGGACAGGTAGATTGTATTCAGATCGCTGGTCAAACCGCTTATGCGGCGGGGGGGAGATTACAAATTGCTGCGACCACTTGCACGTTATGTGGAAAAGGGAGAGGCCAGCCAAGAGCGCATCTCAGATCGTGAATAATACAATGGTTTAGCGGCGCCGCAGCTCCTGTCTGAATGATTAGCTTGCCTCAGTAGAATGGGATCGTTTATGGCAGACAGGGGTTTAGTAGCTGTGAGCCAAGGAGCTCTTTCAGCAAAGTGGGCCCAGGCTTCCGTTCTGCTGAGGGAAACATCCACATCAGGGTAATTGTCTTCTTCATATTGAGCGGTACATGGGTTAGCTTTGTCGGCCCTCAAGGATTTAGCATTTTTGTGATCGTCGTGGCCAAAAATGCTTGATTTCGCGGCAGCTTTTCTCAAAAGTTGCGGTGAAACATGCGATCCTTTGTGTGCGTTCTTTTGCAATAAAGCTGCGGGAATGAGTGAAAATTGTGGGAAAAGTTGCAATAAAAAAAAACTAAAACATTATTCATACATACTACGTAGACATGACATGACAAGACAGGAAGTTTGTTGACGGACGTAATGTTTTGCGTGGGGAAGTGTAATGATTGGTCACGTTATGCAGAAGTTTTGCAGTGACTGAACAAATGTGCAGGCTTGCGCAATGCTGTGAACTAAATGACTCATCATGTGAGTGTAATTTAAAAAAAAAACATACATGTTAAGTGGACAAATACGTAACTGGCCCACTCTATGGCCCGGGACTTCATCCGACAGTCACATGATACGTCAATATTAGATTTAGGATGATAATCCTGAGGCTCACATCACAAGTAAAGGTTGTGCTTTCGCTTGAAGTGTCTCGGCTGTGTGGCGGCTTTTTCCCCAGAGAGATTGAGAGAGAGGAGGGGTTCTGCAGGTCATATGAGTCGTATGTCTACAGACCAATTAAAAAGTACTGCAAGAGAGTGATGCACAAAGTTTGGAGGTTAAAGCCTCTGACAACCAGTGCAAATATAACAAAAGTGCATACATGATGTAAAAGTTAAGTGTCTTATTGTGCATATATTTGAGGTCATAAATATTATATATGATATGATATGATCTTATCTCTCGAGGCGATTGGGTCGAGAGAGGCTTTGTTGCACCTGTTTGCGTGGGACAACTGACGTGGATTTTTTTATGACTGGTTCGCGGAATTAATTGCGTAAAGTATAACCACGCCCAATTCAAACCCAATATCAGGAACGTTTACAAAAACTTAAGTGACAATATTTCGAATTTGGATTGAAACTAATTTCTTTTAGATGCTTAATATTATGTACATAAGACCATAAATTACATAGTTAGAAGGTTATTGGGGATTTGGGTTTCCAGTGGATTTAAGGGTGGGATAGAACAGTTTGGTCTTGGGAGGTTGGTTCTGGGTGCCTTGTTTTAAATTAATTTAAAAAACACAGGTACATATTTAACTGTGAATCGTGTGTAGCATCGATAGGTAAAGGCAACAGGAAAACGTCACAGCAGCTACTGCTATAATCATGTCCAAAGTCTTTTTGTCACAATGCAACACAAAAAAAACCCACAGTGGCCCTACCTGCTGATCCACCGTCCTGATTGAGAGTGACCCGGAAGTTTTTGACCAGCAGCTTCCAGTCGTGTGCCCGGGGGGGTTTGGGGGGGGACAGCACCTTGTTGCATGACTCCTGCTTTCCAGAAACACAACAGGGAAGAGGAGGTCATGTGATAGCCAACACTGATGATGAAGTGCTACCTCTTCATCTGGGAAAGGCTGCGTTCAATGTCCAAGCTAAAAACAGTGAAAAGGTAGAGGGCGGCGTTCACACACATTCAAAAATACAGCCCACTAGAGTAAGTACCAATTCCAAAGCGGTTATTTGGCTATATCAAGCCAGGTAAACATTACCGATGACGCAGCCGACACCGGGCCTCAGAGAGCTGCTTCTGAATGACAAACACACTTTATTGTGCCGTGTTTGTTTGGAAGCAGTCATTATGGCCCAAGGCTGTGAACGCCTCCGATAAACACGGGCCTTATTTACTCAATCCACACATAGATTACAGACATGTGCAGTGTGTAACTACCCCCCACAACAACCAAAAAAAACAACCTAGGTTAGAGTGTGCATCACCAGATATGAACAGCTTGGAAACTATAATGATGGTTCAAACACAGACACAACACCAGAACGATATAATCAAGAAGACGCAACATTTGAACATCACGTTTATAGATATCGGAGATGCATCAACAACTCGCATACCGGGCTCCTCCTAGCCGAAGTGTCCCTGAGCAAGACGCCTAAACGCCACCTGCTCCCGACGAGCAGGCCGTTCCCTTGCACGGTTGACACGGCCATCGGTGCATGACTGTGTGTATGAATGGCTGAATAATGTTACGAACTAAGTGCAAAGCGCCTTGAGTGGCCACAGGTAAGAAAAGCGCTTTATAAATGCAGTCCAGGCATTCCACCATTTATTTACTCGCAGTCAAGTGTCACAGGGTTGCGCTGCAGGACCTGGCCCCGTGGCTCACGGCGTGCTGCGTGCATGCGGTGGCTGCGCTCACCTTGCGCCCCGAGGGCTGAGCGGGCCTGCAGCTCAGCGACACGGAGGGCCGTGCGGAACACAGCAGCCGCCTGATCCTCTCCTTCAGCTCGCCCCCGCCACTGGAGAACGTGCCGTTGTCCTGACGACAAGAGGAGAAAATGTCCATGTCACACATGCCATGATAATACATATAGACTTACAGTAAAGCGCATTTGAATGAAAAGGATACAAAATGCATTGGTCACTATTTACTTACTTACTTTTATTGTTATTAATTTTATCCAAACCGACATAGTAAATTCAGATACAAGGAGACATCTTGCTCAAGGAGGGGACGGGGTCAGGTCAGGCTGCGGAGATCGAACCCAGTACCTCTCAGCTGAGAGTCGAGGCCCTTCGCCACTACAATAACCACCTGACCCACTCGTGCTCTAGTAAAAGTGCTTAGCGCAGCGCTACCTGGGTGAAGCTCGGGATGAGCCGTAGGTCCCGTGTATCCAGGTAGGACACCCCCCATCCCACCTTGACCTGCTCGCCTGCCTCCTGGAGGTCAAGGTCCAGCTGAGGAAGCACGGGGCACACAGACAACATGAGCAGGGTCAGACACGTTCTTTACTCAGAAGGATTGAGGTAGGGGGAAAAGGGAATCATTTAGCAGCCACAATTGGTTGTGAAACAAATCCAGCAACAGCATTCTTCATCATCACGGGCACACACACACACACACGCACACACGCACGCGCACGCACACGCACACGCACACGCGCACACACACACGCACACGCACACACCTCCTGCCCCGGCATGCCTGGATTCCACCGCCAGTGTACAGTCGCCTCTGTGCTACCAAACAAAGGCCTCATCAGATCCCAACGCAGAATGCCTACATGGATATAATAATACAACACAGATGGTCCTACACAGAGAGCGGCTGGGCTTGTTCAAATATCTGTACATAAAATGATGGTTATAAAAGTTACTTCTAGGTTTAGTTCTAGTAACACATTGGGGCCGGCTGCAGTAAGTGGCTGTGAGATCAGCATATCATAAACTCTTGTTTACTCTGGTGAAAGAAATAAAACGTGCCCGGTAAGCAGGAATGTCTGTTATTAGCATCACATGCAGCGAGGCCTCGTGACGCGATACAGTAGCACGGCACAAACCTGTCTGAAAACAAAGTGAGAGAGAGAACAGCCGGCCGCGCTCATTGTGTGTTCATTATTCACGTCGAATAACTGCAGGGGTTCAGCACCGCATGTACAGGCCTGGGCAACCAGGCATTGAGTCAGCCGGGACTGTTCTAGTATGGCCATGAGCCAGAGCCTAACAACCTGGAGCCTTTGGTCCGATTCTAGATGCTCAGGAGTAAAGGGGTCCGGACAGAGGGTGGGAAAAAAACACTACGCGGAAGGCTTCCGCCAACCAATCAACAGCCAAAACAAGCATGCCCCGCCCCCAATCCCGAGCTGAGCCTTCAAGCGGCTCACTGCCATTGTATTTACAGCACGGAGATTAGGCCCACAGCCAGGGGAGCAAGCCCCTTATTGGTTTATAAATAGCTGTCATTCAACTGGGACGCCTGCTGTGCATGCCATTTAGAGAGGACTCGATTCAAAGGCAGGCCTTGAACACACGTTTTTTGAAAAAAGCATATAGGTCAATAACACATTATATCATTGTAAGGACAGTAACAGTAACCCTGAAAAGCAACAATACGATTGGGCTATTCAAAACTGGTTTGATCTACACAACTGATGTTCAGTCCAGGACCTACCCAGTTGCATGTTGGATCTTCGCAAAATGACCTCAGCTCTTACCTGTACGTGACTCAATGAGTGCTGTGAGTAAAGGACAGAATAGGCGGGCCAGGTTTTCCCTTGCCAAAGGCCCACTTCATGGGCCTGGCCGTAATGTAAATGAAGCTCTAGAGGACATTTGCCTAGGACAAGCATTTGAATGTTTTTCTCCTGCCAACAGTGAGACAAGGCGAGATCGCCACTGTTCAATGAATCAGCAGCAGTAGCAGCACAGCCCTGGCATTCAAATCAAGCTCCCGGTGACTTCGGAGTGGCACAGCCCCACCGTTTAGATGACCGCTGTGGTTTGGGACGACGTCGCGTAAAAGACTGCGTGTTTACCTGTATCTCGAGGGGAGCGAGCTCCACGGTGTATCGCCGTGGTTCTCCCGAGGACGTCGTGTTCAGGCTGAACTGAAGCTTGTCCCCGACCAGCTTGCAGCGAGCGGCCTGTCGACGAGACAAGGCGGTTTTTAGAACAACGCGTCTCCTGCTTCGCTACACGAGAGGCCCGCGTGTCAACATGCACCAACGTTTACCGCGAGGCAGTGTAAACATGACTCGGCTGTGTGGGTTATTTCAAGCCATGCGAAAACAATTAGAAAAAAAGGGAAGATAAGTGGTCTTGCCCTGTACACACACTTTCCCCAATGACAGGATAATACATAATAATACTACATAATAGACTTTTGTTTCTATACAAGATGATGATATTGCAACGATATGAAAAGAACAAGGATTTTGACAGTAGTGGGGTTGCATGTGCGTGCATATAATGGAGCATACAAAGTAGGTGTCGTGATATTTTACTTTCTCACGAGTGCCATTTTCGACAGCAATTCAACCTTCTTAAAGCACACAGAGTCTAGAGAGTTGCTGCTCATTAAACCCCATTTAACTCTAATAACAGAGCCCCAGGCGTCTGAATTTCAGGTTACATCAAAAACCCCATTTGCTCAGCAAGTACAGCAAGCTGAGTTTTACAAAAGTCCCAGGCAGGCCAAACTGAAAACAGGTCAGCCTGTAGTCATGTTCTCTGTATATGAACTTCCACAATTCAGGCTACTACATGTACATGCACCATCATAAACATGGAACTACATATTCTGATTCTAACAGATACAGACACCATTGAATCCAATTCGGACTGAACTCAATTAAACTGCAATCTCACATGTGGTGTTGGTTAGAATTGAATGCCTTGTCAAAATGCCTACAAAGTGCCAAGTTCACAGCCAGATTTCTATTATGATTTAGATGGCCTCTAACAAAAGGCAACTTAAAAAAAATGGCAAAACGGCTAACTTCCCAATTCACTATAGAACAATTGGATTGCCTTCAGGGGCAATGATATGACAAAAGGGTGCGTACAGGAAGAAACCAACGGCATTAGTCTTGAGTGGTTGCTTTTATAACCCTGCTTCATGTTAATGAGAACAAAACTGTCCTTGGAAAAACAAATGCTAACTTTATCTGGGCCTGGAAGGAGGAGGGGAACGTGGCACTGGCATTCAACAATGGCTCAATTGATCCAGAAATCTCCTCTGACCCTCAGCATGATTTGATGGAAGATAGTGGCTCATACATTACGACCACAAAGCAAATAGAAGCATTAACTTTGAAAACTAAACAAAAAGGTTGTTTCAAATACTACAAATACAACATGGCCAACTTAAACATCAAGAAGAGGAATTAGTTGACCTTATGTCCGGCAGACTTCTGGAAGCTACAGACTTGACTGACCACCAGGTCTGATGACTGGAGGCCATCCTCATCAAATGACATCAACAAATGGCCCTGTGAGACAATAATTGGAGGATATACATTACTGTAGTCAGGGGGACGGACGCATGTGCAACACATTAAGCAGCAGTTAATGGCATTAAAGATTGTGCTTGAAATCTTAAAAAAACGTGTCACGGTAAGCCTGTGGATGTAACACTTTAAAAAAGAAAGAAAACGTTAAGCTACCTTTGCCATCACTACACTACAAGATGACACCACAGTACTACGAGATGACCGATGTGAGATGACTCAACATCTCTGGATCGTTATCTTCGATTAAGAGATACACATTCTGGACAACAACAAGCATAACACCTAGCATTTGGGTGGATGTTCATCAGCATGTGTATTAAGTGCTCGTAGACAATATGTGTGCGTTTGTTGTATTGTTTGAGCAGCTCAGAAGCACACACGTGTGCAGGTGGACATACCCCAGACCTCCGCGCCTCGCCGTTCAGCGCCCTGCACCAGGCTGCTCTCCACTGACTCCCCCAGCTCGGCAGGGACAGCGTCCACTCCAGCAGCGCGTCCGCTTCCTCCTTCGACGCATCATCATCATCGTCGTCGTCGTTGTTTTGCGGCGGTCTGCGTCCGTTCGTTCCGTTCAGGTAGCCGTGTTGGAAGTACTGCACCAGGTATAACAGTAAGGTGACCAGCGACGCGATGAACAGTGTGACCATGCACAGCCACTGTGGATCTCCGAAGCCAAAAAAGTCAGACATTCTCGGGAGAGAAAAACGGTGTCCGGGGAAAAGCGCAACACACACACACACTTTATGACGAATTACCTGGCATTGTTAAAATACTTCCCTAAGCAGGTGAGCGACATCGTCGACGCAGGCAGTCCATCTCATCCCCCCCCCCCACCCACCCCATTCAATGACTGACAGCTCAAAACATACCCTCCCAGAAAGTTAGGATCGTTGTTTCCCATGTTATGGTACTTGAAGGTGAGCTCCATGAACATCACATGTTATCGCCAGTCGGTTATCGAAACTTTGCAGCAACAATAAAAATACTTAGGGGGAAGAATTACCACCTTACGAGCTACTGGCTACCCGTGTGTGTGTGTGTGTGTATGTGACTGGAATGTAGTTGTTAGCTTAGCCGACAAGGCTAGACTTCTCCATCTACACTCCACTAACGTTTATCAAACTGTCCAATGCTCGCGACCGCGTCTCCGGACCCGAGCTGTCCACGTGAACGGGAAGACCCGAAAGGGACACCGTTTAAAAAAAGACACCCGGGAAGTTCCCAGTGCTGCGGGCTCCGTGCTCGGCTTCCTCCGTGGTACACTCGCCGCCTCCTCAAACGGATATGTGGCACCAACTGTATTACCCACAAGCCACCGCGACACCCTTACACCCACAAGCCACCGCGACACCCTTACACCCACAAGCCACCGCGACACCCTTAAAGGGACCGCAGCCGCGTTACTCCTGGTCATTAGGGAAAGTAAACCGCGGCTAGTAAATATATATACACTATGTGTGTTTGTCGAGCGATCGTTAAATCGTGTTAAGATATTTGTTGAAAGGTGTTTTGAAGCATCGGGTCATTTAAACACAACGTTTGTCAATCGTGACCGGACTGCACCCCAAACGTTGTAGTTTTGATCTACTCTGTTTCCCGTACAGTGTCGTCATCGTTTCATCGCAGAGGAATGGCTACGCTCTCCTCGCTGGTGTTTCTATTTTGTTGTGTGCTTCGCTAAGCGTTGATTTTCAATAATCGAATATATACCGTAACGTGGTGATAGATTTGGCTTTATGTGACTTGCCAATAAGGTAAACGTCATACACCGCAGCGTGGTGCCCACAGGCCACGCCTATTCGTAGAGGTAAACAAACCGTGTTTTGCCAGTTGTCTATTTTCGGACAGGTTGCATATATCTTGTCAACGCAGAATAACTGCCAACCTAAAAAATAATTTAGTCAATGGCAATATAAAGTTGTGCACAATGAATTGTCGCTCGGAAGTGCTTGAATTGACAGTGGAGGCAAGGCAGGTTGAAGAGTCCATGTTGGCTCTGCTGCACACTATCCTCCTGCACCGCAGCACTGGGAAATTTCACTACAAAAAAGAAGGCACTTACTCCATCGGCACCGTGGGTACCCAGGACATTGACTGCGATTTTATTGATTTCACCTTTGTCAGAGTGTCGTCAGACGAACTTGACAGGGTGATCAGTAAGTCTGTGACCGAATTTAAGGTAAGGAGCCCTATGTGGGGGGAAAAATGGACTGGGCTAGCCTACTAATTTGACCTGACAACTAACTTGATTTTATTTAAAACTTTTCAGGATGCCTTGGGCAACACCGGTAGCGATGGCATGGGACAAATATCACTGGAGTTCTACCAGAAGAAGAAGTCCCGCTGGCCCTTCTCTGACGAGTGCATTCCCTGGGAGGTGTGGAGCATCAAGGTGAACGTCGTCCACCTGGCCAACGAGCAGGAGAGGCAGATCTGTCGGGAGAAGGTGGGGGAGAAGCTCGGCGAGAAGGTGATCAACGTCGTCGAGGTCATCAACCGCCACGAATACCTGCCAAAAATGCCGACCCAGTCCGAGGTGGACAACGTGTTTGACACCAGCCTCAAAGACGTCCAGCCCTACCTGTACAAAATCACCTATCAGATCACCGACACGCTGGGCACGTCTGTGAGCACAACCATGAGGAGGCTTATTAAGGACACGCTGGCACTGTGAAGATCAAACACAGTGAAAGACACATATGGGCCTTTGAAGCTGCATCTTTTGGTCCCTGACAGCTGTTTCTCTGAATATCAGCTGTTGTTCCATGTCTGGCATTATAGTTTTCGGTCTACCTGTAGCCTATACATTTTTTTGTTGTTGCAAGATTACATTTCTCTCCCTGATTCATCCACAATAACCTTATTGTATAAGCCGTGCACCTTTTGAAGTAGAACCAAGTATGAAATGTTATGTTGTATAAAGATTGTGTAAATTCCTGAAAATAAAGATTGATCACTGCGATCCATATTTGAAATGTTGGATGTTTGTTATAGGGCAGGGCAATAATTCAATATTATCGTTTATTGTCTTTGAATGGTATTGTATCGTCATGAAATTAAGATATCGACTTATCGTGATACCCAGTTTTATTGTCTAAATTAATTACGATAAGAAGATATGCCCTTAAAATGATCAAATATGAGGTCTGAAACTACAGAGGTCTGAAAATACAAATATATATAAAAAAAGTTTTTTTTCATTTCCATATACTTCAATGTAATTACCCTCGGTTAGACTGTTCAGAATGGTATTTTGAATTCACAAATATATTGTGATACATATCGATATCGTGGGAAAATTATAGAGGTCACAGCTTTGTAGTTCAATGTATATGTATAATTTATTTCCACCCAAGGATACATCGATCTGTATCCAATCATAAGGCTTTGTGACCTGAAATATGAGGTCATGTATCATTTAGAATCCTTTCGCACAGTAAGAACAGCCTAACTTTTAGCATGCAAGAGGATATCCTCATCTAAGGGAAAACTTCCTCTCAGCATATTTTCAGTGAGACTGTGACCTGACACATGAAGTACACAGGATTTCCAGTCTATCATTTCCCAAATTTAAGCGGGTCCTTCCTAAGTTCACCCCTATTTTTCCATCTGAAAAAGTGCCCTTGAGTTCAAACGTTGAAAAACATCTGCACAAAATAAAAACATTTGGATGTTTATCAGGAATTCCCTATTGTTACGGCAATCGCATAAAAACATTGTTTCAGTGTTTCAAACGCAATTTGGACATTAAGGGCAGATATCAGGACCATGCCAAGTATACATTGTCTATTTGTGTTATCATACAAATACACTAAAACATTAGACAGTAGATTCGTTTTAAACCCCATATCTTCAATTGAATTGAATTGACAAATTGCCTTGACTAAAAATAAAACTTAATAGATTATTATTCTTTATTACAGAAATTAAGCACAAAACTGTAGAAAATCCTAAACACAAAACTGCTGCAAGTCTCCATAAGCAACAATAATGCAACCAATACTAATGCAAATATTAATTATTGCAGTAATAGCACAATAATACTAAAAAGATTATGTTTTATATACTAACAAAATAGGTACAAAATCGAAAAATACAAACACTGCCATATACACAATATTTGAATCTAGTTAATTCTTTGAAATCTTTCATATATAGATATATTTCTATAAAGTTTCTTCATAAAATGAAGAGCACTATAATCAATACAGAACTTCTGAAGAAAGAATGTAGACAACGTTGACTTCTATTTTGATTTCATTAAACCATGTCTTTGGAGTACCCATTGTAGGAGATGTGTGATATGCCGCAACATTCTTTTTGACATGGAATCTTAATTCCATTTCAGGACAGATCCACCTTTACAGAATAAATATGAAGTTATTAAGCCACAACCAGTTCAGGGTATGTTTAGGATAAAGTGTTGGCAGGTAAAAAGACCAACCGTCATCATGGCAGGAGCTTCATCAATTAAATAATTGATTTGATTGTTAGATGTCTAACCTAAATGCCTCAATCCATGTGTGCTGCTAGTTCTATTGACCTCTCTCTCTCTCTCTGGTGTTGGTAAACCCAGGGCTTTATGCAGGTTATGGAGGTGGCGGAGAAAATTGTTCATTTCAGGGAATCAGAATACAATCAAATAATACTCAAGAGTGAGTTAGAGAAAAATTGCTTTCCAGTACCTTCCACTTCTGTATTTAATAACGTTCTGTATTTAATTCATTGCCTGAGTCAATATTGTTATCTGAAAACTACTTTGTGCTTCTATGTGATAGAAAATAGAGAATGGAGAAAATAATTAATGTTTAAGGCCACAAAAACATTGTAAGAATGTTATGTTATTTACCAAAACTAGGACTCGTCAGAGTTTAGCTATGGTGTATAAAGAATCTTCGTAATTGCTCAGAAGTTAAAAAAACAACAACCCAGAAGCTTCAGTAATGGGCAATTTCAGTACTGTAACCGATAATATGTGGGGAATTATAATGTAATTCTGTGAAAAGCACTATGGCCATATATTGTGATCCTCAAACCTTCTACTACTATTTTGGAAAGATTTTTCTGCATGAATCTCAATTAATTCATAGCGTTTACATATCTCCATATCTCTGACCTATGCGTGTGCCAGCAATTGGTATTTATCAACAAATAAAAACACATGATGCATTTAGAAAAAATGAAAGATGAAATTACCCATCATTCATACCATCTTATTCTGCAGCTTGTTATAAAAACAATAGAATGCATGTCATGAATTGTAGATATGTCCTTGTGTTCACCCCTATGTGTGACAGACAGTGAGTAGTAACAAAGTGCATGATTACATGCTTGTTGAGGCCACCATGAGATACATCTACAGACCTAATAGATCTATACAAAAGCACTTGGCTAATCTTACATTTTACTTATGCCAACTTAATAAAAGCATTTGAAAAAAAGAAAAATCTACACAAACAACCATAAGTAAACCAATGAATAAAATGCTAAATGAGCAAACTAGTTTTAAAGTAACAATATGCAAACCACCCAACCATCTCATTTAGTGAGATCTAAAATAGCATTTCATTGCACACGTTACCCATTACACCTCTAATGCACATGACCACTTGAATACATGACATGGAGGCAAGCGAATAGGCTATACATTCAAAGTCTTCCTTTCTTAAGCTGACGCGTGTAAGCAGAGGTGTGTTACAACAATATTAAGTATCGTCTCTCAGGGGACGGGGGGTAGTGCACTCTCTGTGTGATGCTTACAGGTGGCCGTGGCTCTGCTCGTGGCTCCAGAGACTAAATGCCGTCTTGAATGTCCTGTGACAGAGTTTACACATATACTGCCTCTTGAATGTCAGCGCGGAGAGAGTGGGCGCATGGTAGAACAGAGTGTCAGATTCCTGAGTGCCAGACGACTGCTCCGCGCTGTTTGACCTCGATAAAGGGCTGTGACTGCCGTGTTGCCTTTCCATTTCTGGATCCTTGCCCTTGCACTCTGACGAGCTACCGGGCTCAGGGCTGCTGGCTGCCTCGGCGATCGCTGCAGCTACAGGCACGGTCTGGGCTGGCTTTGCTGCAAGGGCCTGCAAGGCAGGATGCCCAGAGGAGGTTTGAGGTGTCAGGGGAGGCGAGGGGGATGGCGATGAGGGGTGTCTGTCAACCTCCTTGGCTCCGGCGTCATCGCCGCTGGACATGTGGGACTGGAAGTGGCTCCACAGGCGAAAGTTGGTCCTGAAGGCTTTGTTGCACAGGTGACAAATGAAGGGCTTGATGTGGCACAGCAGCTCCTGGTGCCGCTCCAGGTCTTTGTGAGAGCTGAAAAGGTTGCCGCATTTCTCGCACGGCCAGACGCCCGCTTCCTCCACGGCGCCGTTATTGTCGGTGTCCATGTTTTCCCTTTCGCACACCGCCTCTTCCATGGGCTCCTCCTTGACGACCAGCTTGCCGTGGTGTCCCATGCTCAGGTCCTCGGGCACGTAGGACGTAGAGTCTTCCGAGTCATAGATGGGCGGAACAGAGGAGTGGCCGTAGTGAAGGTCCTCTCCTGGATTCCCCGTCGGCATTTGGTCGTGGCCGTACTGGCCGTCGTGTCCCAACATGACCGGCCCCTCTTCTTCGTCGACCCCCTTGTTGTCTTGCGGCTTGAGGTTCAGCTGGTCTTTAACAGTCATCATGTTCTGATTGTGGACCTCGACCTGGTGGCGCCATATGCTGAAGGACGACTTGAAGGTGCGCATGCACTCCAGACAGGTCAGCTTCTTGTATTTGCAATGCGCCTCATGCTCCTTCTTGACCGCTGTGCTGGAGAACCGGAGGCCGCAGTACGGGCACACGGTGGCGTGGCGGCAGCCCCGCTCGTGGTCGCCCTGCTCAGAGAGGGACGACAGCTTGACGTTGCAGAGTCTACAGGCGTACACATCGGTGTGTACTTCGGCGTCCTTCTCCGGAATGGCGGCATCCTGTTTCTGATAGAGCGTGCTCTCTCTCGACGCGTCCTGCTTGGCGTTCTCATCGGGGTGTGTCCTCAGGTGCTGTTTGTACTGGGACTGAAACAGAAACACTTTCCCACAATACGGACATGTGAATTTGGTCTTCGGCCTGTTTTTGGTCAGTTTAGGAGACTGCAGGCTTTGCTTATTCCTCTTGAGCTTCCAAAGCAATGCTTTCTTTATTTCCCTCTCTCGCACCATGTCAATCAATCTCTTCTGAAACTTCTCATCCAGCATGGAGGAGCTGGAGGACGAGGCAGGGTTCTGCACTACTCCATGCTGGGTTTGGCAGTGCGTCCACACCTTGAAGTTGGTGTGGAAGCGCTTATGGCAGATTTCGCATGCGTACGGCTTCTCCGGGTTGTGGTACATGTTGACGTGGCGATGTAGCCCGGCGTTGGATCTGAACACTTTCAAACAGTTCCAGCATTTGAAAAGTTTACCCTGACGTGGCTCCCTAACATTATCATTCATGTTGTCATTATCAGTGCCGTCTAGGCTGGGATTCTGAGGTGCCATCGCCTCCGCCATGATGTCATCAACCACGGCGACGTGGTCAGAGGGATAATGTTCCTTTAACCCTCTGGACTTCTTAAAGGGGTATCTCCTGTTGTCCGCCCTCCCCTTTCTTTTTCCGACGTCATCGAAGCCTGGCCTGGACTCCTGTTCGTTATTGGGTTGAAAATGTTTTAGGTTTACTGGCAGCGTGTCTCCGATGGTGATTCGAATAATCTCCAGGGGATCCGCAAGAGGGCTGCTGGGCTCCGCCTTCACGCGGACCCCTTCGTCTACCTGAGTGGCGTGTTCGTTGTACCTGCTGGGGTACTTTGACCTGAGAACAAGAGGGGAGGATGTTTTGGAACCGCCATTGTGCTCCGACGTATCCGTCCCCGTTGCCTTTGACGCCAACTTAACGACGGACTGCTCGCGGCCGGGCAGTTCTTTGAGCTCCAGCGTTGGCGAGAAGACGGGAACGGGGCTGTCCATGGACAACGACCTACGCAGTAGGCTTTTGATCAGTGGCCCGCTCCGGTCGATAGCCTGGCTGGGTTCGCCCGTCTGACCCTGAAAAGAACTCCTGCCGTGGTAGAGGGGATCCTCGTCTTTAATACCCAACTCGCTGCCGGGCTGTGACCTAGTATGCTGGACTTCCACGTCGCTGAAAGACACAGAGGATGTGAGTTGTGGCCTCACCATGGTGGCCTGTAATGGATTGCCTTTCAATATGGAACTGTATGGAAAGACGGGCTTCTCGAGGGAGGGAGGATGAGAGGCGTCTGGCCCAGGGGATCTGGGCGACGGCGGCCTCTCTGTGGTTCTCTGGTCACTGCGAGTCCGACACACAATGACGCTCCTTGTCGGACCGTCGGTCTCGTCCTCCTCTGAGAAGGAAAGCCTCTTTCTGGAGACACAATAGGACACGTGGGGCCTCGTGGACGCAATGTTGGTCAGGAAGGGGATTCCTAGGCTGTAGCCGAGCTCCTGAATCGCTGCCAGGCTGCCCTTGTCCACAAAGAGCGAGGAGGAATACATGTAATTCAGCACTATCTCAAAGGCGTCCGCTTCACAGAAATCCAAGTGGACCACTTCCGGCGCCTCTGCTTCCATCTGCGTGAACAGAGACTGGAAATACTCACTGCTGGCTGCCAGAACACTCCGGTGGGCCTGGTAGCTCTGGTCCCCCACCACCAGGACCGTGTCACACATCTGGCCGCTCAGGCGCTGCTCGTTGAGGACCCCCAAAACAGAGGGCCCATGGAAGGGATTGTTGTAATGCACTAAGGTCTCCATCATCTCCTGAAAGCAAAGCAAAACAATTGGAACTTAATGCAGGAATGTAAATATGAAATAAATATGTAATACACAAAAGCAAGATGCCTAAATAACAGCCGACACATGTAAACTAGTTATAATACAATGGAATATATAATGTAACTCGGGTCATAGTATAAACCAATTTTAGTGCATTTATAAATCAGATTTAATTAAACAAAATGAGACAAATTTAAAGGAGTAATTTTTTTTTACTATTAGCAAATTGTTGTTAGACTTTAAAAAGCATTTAGACTTTATAATAATAGGTAATTTGCTTTCTTATTAAGGCCACATAACAATACAGCCTTTTAATACTTGTGAGACATATCTACTTTAATTAGACAACAGTAAACAAAACAGTTATGTTTACACGTTAACTGTTTTCAGCCTCGCTGACGTGTACGCATAACGTGTGTTGCAGAACGCACAGTACAATGCTATGCCTTGCCTGTTGTACATTAATGTGATTTCATTTCAATTGACCAATCGAAACACAACAAAAAAAATACACATAAATAATGTAAAGGCGGTGTGAACACCCACTGAATGCCATTAGTTGTTTTTTTTTATTAACAAACAAAAACCTCCTATATTGGATACGCAGCTTGTTTATTCATTCTGGGAACAGCGCACCTAACGGCGCATGCGCAGAACGGTTCGGCTCTACAGGCATTACATCATGACCGTGTTGAAGATATTAGGCATACAACGCGCACACAACGCGCAGACAGCGATCAAATGTCCATTCATTGGGTGGAAAACATCAATGGGTGGCCGCTTATTTCGTGTCCGTGTAAGTAACCGTCCGCGGCCGTTGACGCGGGGACGGGGTCGACCGTTACGCGTTACCGCGGGAGGAGCGCCTGTGAGACGTGGCTGAATTCTTCATGATATTTCACTTCATAAGTAATGGCGCGTCGGGGCTACACACACACACACACACACGTAATGTAGTAATGTATCTAACACACACACACACACACACACACACACACACACACACACACACACACAGAGAATGGCACGGCTTAAAAGTGTCTCAATGCGAAGCAATGTTTTAAAATGAGCAACAACAAAAAAAAAATGAAAAGTTGTATCAGAAATGCTTTTCAAATGGACGTTAATTCCCCAAATCAAAACAGCATTGAAGTGGACTAGGTCCACCCCACCCCGGGGACCGGACTACCTCCACCCCGGAGCAAGGCAGCGGTAGCCTGTGAGGTCTACACCACCAGAATCTCTCATCGAGTTACGTCAGGGAAAACGTTTCTAACCGACAACTATGCCGCAACTGTGTACAGCTCGCTGATTATCTCGCCCCGGTACGCGTAGCGCCGCCGTAACTTACCCGCTTGGACTATTTCTGTTCCCGCTGGACATTAAAGCCAAGATTATGGACAGAATTCTGTAGAAAACGCGTTGGTCGTGATTCCATCCATCTTGAATTTGACGTCATCCCACTCCAGGGATGAGGTCATCGCAAGGAACGCTCGTCACGTGCGCCGCGCTGTGATAGGCTGTCTAGGCACGGTGGGCGTGGCAAACAACAGACCGTATGGGGAAATGTTAAAGAAACAGTTGTGTCAATAATATATAATAATATATAATAATATAATAATAATATAATCATAATATATATTATACCAGTGATTCTGAGGCTAGACCAGTTGAGAACTACTATATTATACAATAATAATATACTATTTAGACGTGTTATTGTTAAACCATTGAATGTGAATAATTTAATGTTACAGAAATGACACATTCAAATTTGAATGAAAAATAAATATATATTCATATTTAGAGCTCTTTTGCACATTTCGCTACATATGTGCTACCCTAATGAGGTTAGTTACCTTACACTAGTAATGGAAAAGAAGTGACTTTCTCACAGGTTTAACTTCGTCCTTGAGGAACTTTCTAGAAGGCTGCCCAAGTTTCCTGCCAACGCTGTCTTGGTCCCATCACGGGTGTCATGGCTCATTAAGAGATAGCCTACAGTTGGTACAACCAAGAACAATAAATACATATTTCTTATAGTATTTATTTAGATGTAAAGAATATTGTCACATATTTTTTATAAATTGTATATTTGAACCCATTGTCACACTATGTTAGAATAAAAGAAGCATAACCAACCATGGCTCAAATGCTATGCTGGAAAAATGCATGTTTTGCAAAAGGAGAGTGCATTTGTCTTTTGTTTTGTCTTGGCCAGGACACTTTTGCAAAACAGATTTTTAATCTCAAATCTCTTCCGGTGAAATAAAAAAAAATGTGTCCCTTTCCATGGTGCTTGACAACCCAGCGTTTTCGATCAAATGTGTCGAGGAACTTTTAATTTGTCACACCTCCCCTTTACTTGACAATTAACTGTCTAAACATGCTGAGAGTTTGCAGCGCTGCCATGGCGACCGCTGTGGGTATCAATGGTATCAATTCATGAGGGACTGTGACTTGTTTCACAGCATGCTCCTCTTTCCGACTCACACCAAAAACATGTTTACTCCTGCTGACGCTGTCGATTTAAATGCATTTACCTCTGATAAAAACTACTTTGGGTATTGAAACCTTCTCTTTTCAAAACACAAGTTAATGGGTTTCATAACCAATGCTGTCTAAGAATAACTCCATGTTACATGTAAAGTTGTCACAAACCACATACATTCAAAACCAGGCTGAACTAGACCCAAACTGGATCACGTGCAAATTTTAAGTAAAACATATTTTTTTCATAAAAAGCTTACTTTCAACGCGCCAGAGCTAACAACGTTGCCTGTATAACCCTCCCCCCCCCATGGCCCTATAGCCATGGGGGGAGGGGTTGTACCAGGAGGCCCTGCTGTGGTACATTTGGCTCACCTGGGGGCCGTTGCAGTAGCTAGGGGAGGGGTGAGAGCGGGATCACAGAGGACTTGAGCTGGTGAATACACCCTGAATCATTCGCCACCATCTTAGCGAGGAATATGCAGGTACGATATGGTGGCTGAATACATAGTGGGGGAATTGGTCTGTATCAGAAGATGAGCTGGGTACACTCTATGTGGATCGCCGGGGCCCTAGTGGCCCTCGCAAGGGGACACTACACTATGAATGAAGGTAGGCATCTGACGAGATGGCTTACGTTGATTATGTTGATTTTCTTTCAGTTTATGGAAAGAAAACTGTGGACTGTAAACTGTGTATACTGCGGGCAATTTGTATTACACTGCTTTATCTTACTCACAAGTCTTAACGCCTTTAATTTGATTCATGTGAATTAGTCCACATACATTTACATCTAGTCACACAGCAGAAGCTTTTATCCAACGTGACAACTCCCAGGCGAGATGCCACTTCCAGATAGATACATAAGTATGGATCATGCTCTACCACACAGAGCTTCTGAGAAAAAAACATCACCATGGACCTTCTGAATGACAAAGAATTGCTCATTCCTTTTGGAATTCTACTAATCGAATGAACTTAAGATCTGTTGCCATGAGACACCGCGAACAACAAAACCCTTTCTCTTTCTGTAATGCTAGGACATGACTTATCGAAGTCAAGCTACCACCTCTGCACTGTCAATGAGACCAAGCTGGTGAGCGGTGTGGTGGTTCGCACGGCCCCTTACATCGTGCAAACACACTGCGGGGGCTGGCTGCCGTGGAGGATGTGCAACGTCACTCTTTATAAGATAACCTATGGCACGGAGCACAGGGAGGTCACGCGAGAGGTCGTGAGATGCTGCCATGGTTTCGTACGCGTGGGCAGCTACTGTGCACTGCGTGAGTTGTCTGTTTGCAACGACGCTACAATGCCATACAATTTCCGCTTGACATTTCACAAGTCACATGCAATGTGTACGTGTCTGTGGACATGTACATTACGTGCAATTACACTATCTGGCCCCCATATAACTGTATTTTACTACAGCTGGATATTAACAGTTTAAAAAGCATTCAAGAGATGCATGCGTTGATGTTTGTTCATTATTGTGATTAATGTTGACTTTTCAACATGTGGTGGCCCAAGTCTATTTTATTAATTGTTCACAACTTTTACATTGTCAGAGAGTAGTAGACAACGCATGGTAATCCTGAATCTCCAGCCAGGCTCATGATTAAAATACTTACTACATAACAGATACTGATATATTGTATTCATATTTGTAGACATCCTTGATCAAGTCTATCCCCTACCTGCCTTAATAACAGGCATCTCAAATCTTCTTTGGATAAAAGGGTCTGCTAAATGAATAAATACTATATAGTGAATACTATATATAACGTCATATATTTGATTGAAACCATCAACTGACAAGACCTCAGTGTGTATGTTCATGCATGTCTTATAGTGAGTTATATCTCCTAATTAAGCACTCAACAGAACCAGGGAGTTCACTACCAAGCCAGGCTTCTGCCCGGCCACAGACCAGGGACTACCCGACCAGAGCGAAACGTGTGTTTGGGACATCGACTGCTCAGGTTGGCAAAAGTGCTGCCAAATGTCAAATGGGTCCCGATGTGTCAACCCTGCCAGTGAGTATTTATTCACAATGATAATTTGCTTTAATATTTGTACACGGCCCTCATCTTGTA
This sequence comes from Trachyrincus murrayi, assembly GCA_900323305.1. Lineage (NCBI taxonomy): Eukaryota > Metazoa > Chordata > Actinopteri > Gadiformes > Macrouridae > Trachyrincus > Trachyrincus murrayi. Next base: position 40,807 of record OOFB01005904.1, read on the forward strand.
ATCCTCTTTCAGTAGAGTCCAAACTCTTTTTCTTGTGAGTGTGTGTTATTTTATTATAATCTTTTTCAGCGTTTTCACATTACGTATCGAACGGAGGATGGAGTCTCAATGTGACGGTGATAGTAAAGACAAATTACTATCGCATGATAGCCTTGGAGAAAGGACTTCTTAACCACACACAGTTGTTGCACGCCATGGTATGCTAGTAATAAACACAAAATTGTATCAGTAGGTTTAAGAATGTCAAATATATTTTGATGCTTTTCATCATTTAGAAATTCAGAATGAATCTTAGCACTACGAAAGCATATGTCATCGCTTGTCTTAATAATCTTCTTAAATTGAACATATGACAATTTCCTTTATCTGTGTTGTAAATGTCTGCATCACTCCCATAGGTGAGCGGGGCGCTGAACTCCTCGGATGTTTCGGTCCAGTATCTCAGCTCGTGTCCTGTGGATCCTTACAGGACAGCTACGTCTCTGATAATTGGCTGCAACGCCACACTCTCCCTGGACGACACCACGGCCAGTATGCATCTACTCCTCAGGGACATAGCAGAGGTGTCCTCTGTAACTGTGGAAGGTGAGGAGAATCCTACGGATCAGAAAGATTTTCATGGAGAACTTAAAGAAGAACTCTCTCTTTCTGGAGATGCAATAAATGTGCAATAAATGATTGCATATTATGTATATACTATTTATAATAGCAAGTTAAAGTTTCATTTTAATTCATTAATTTTTATGACAAAATAAGTCAAAAGACACAAAATAAAAAAACGTAAAGTTTATGGGCCAGTAGGTCTACAGGCGTCTCATCATTCAGCAGATTTGTTCTGGAAAGTATGTGGATCATGCATCACCCCAGATGCTTATTAGTAATAGGCCTACATTCTATATCATCAGTAACAGCCTAAATGCAAAAGCAGAGATAGACACACATCACGGACCTTCGTAAAAAGTGAACAGTGTCTGAGAGCTATTCTAGGCACGTGTATCATAAATGGACACAGTTACACGCTTACTGATGGTGAGTGTCTAGCAGCCTTAGCTGTTGTGTTCCTCCTGCGTGTGGGGGATTGTGATTCATGGCATTCACCAGAACTCGGTGTTCAGGAAGCGTGAGTCAGTATAGCGTCACTGTCTTCCCGTTACTTCTTCTTTTTGGCGGTCATCTGTGGGACGCTTCCTGCATTCACTGGAAAACTATCACCAGCACACACATACGCACGTGTGCACACACAAGCACACACACTGACCCATGAAACTGACAAGTGATTACAGGTATACAGGTCAAACTGTGATCGCTCAATCTGAAAAACATTTGATCTGTGGCGCCATTGTTTATCAAACTTTAAGCAAATCTAACCAATTATTTGCATTTGGTGAAACATTTCAAAGAAAAGAAGAGTTTGTGATACAGTGGCGTAATATAAATAAATATCACTGTGTATATACACACCACTATATTTAATGCAAATGTTGCTTGTAGTGCATTCAACATATGCCCAAAGTGCACGCCCAGCCTTGCAGTTTAATACACCTTATTATACTGCAACACTACTCTACTACTGCATATACCTGTACCTAATACACCTGCTGATTACTTCACATACGCACAATGTGTCTTCATTTGTCAATGCAGACGTGGACGAGTGTGCACACCCTGCTCTCCGTAATTGCTCCCCTCAGGCCAACTGTAGCAACACTGTGGCCTCTTACGACTGCACCTGTCGCCACGGATACGTAGACGTTGTTCCCCAAAACGCCGGAGCGTCGTGTGAAGGTGTGTTGGCGGGCGGCAGCTCTCGGTGTGAACGGGTGGACTGTGTGTGTGTGTGTGTGTGTGTGTTTGTGATTTAGAGAGAGAATAAGACTTGCTATAGAGACTATAAATAGTTCATGTGTCAGAGTGACTCAGAGGTAATTTCTGTCTCAGCAGCGGGTATTGTAACGCCACCTAGGCTCCGATATCAAAACAGCATATAGAAATACAGTGCATGATACGCACATGGGGACATAAAGAAATGTCCTCTTTCCTCCGAGCACAACGACAAAATGCTTACATTTGGCATTGAAACCGTATGTAAGTTTTGCTCGTCTCAGATCGTGACGAACATGCGTTGCATTTGACCTACGGAGGATGACATTGACATCTCTTCCAGTTGACCCCCCCACCACCGATGCACCCCCCTGTATCTACTGTCCACCTGAGCCGCCGTGCCACCCTGCAAGCCCTGGACCCACCCTGGACGGCCCTGCCGAGAACCACACCCGCCCCGCTGATTCAGCGCTAACCACCACCCCGCAGACAAGCCCTGCTGCCGACACTAGCGCCACGCTGGAGTCGCCCACGTGCGGTACAAAGTGCATGTGACCTATCTTCTGTAAATGTTGAGAAGGCAACAGGAAGGTGTCAGCAAGCCTCTGTTGAATTGAAGCTAGGCTATGACTGTGGATTCACAACGTCAAGCGTTATGTTGTAATGAGGGGCTGGGATGGCAGCAATGGGGGAAGGAAACAGAGAGAGAGAGATCTTTCACTCAAAAGGTTTCACTTAAAGGTGCTGTAGGTGAGGGTTGTAGAGAGTCGAGAGTTGTTAAAAAGAAAAGAGCAGAGAAGAGAGCGAACAAAAAACGAAAACGTCCCCTGCCCCCCCCCAGCTCCCTCCCTCCCTATGTTTCTCCGCCATTGAGAAGCATTTGCATTGCACACACCTGCGATTGACAGGCAAGATGGATTCCCCGAACCAATCACGGAAGAGATGCCCTGATTGGTCAGAAATTAGCTGGGAGTGGCCTAAAATCTATATACAGAGGCAGGTGCAGTCAACCAGAGCCGATATTCTCACAGCGCATTTCACTCACTAATAGCTGACGGATGGCTAGGCCATTCCTAACAGATAACAGATAATAGCTCTTAAATCTACAGCACCTTTAAGAAGTTGAATTGTTGAATGGGATAAGATATGACCTGTTTTTAGAGCTGTTGAATCTAACATTATACCTGGACTTTCACTGAGCTTGCATTTCTCATTACTCATAGTCTTCTTCCTCTTCCTCTTCTTCTTCTTCTTCATCTCAACCTTCCCACAACCACCTGCCAGCTCCTCCCCAGCTCACCCAACTGTCTTCATCCAACATCACGGGCACATCTTTCTGCCTGTACTGGTCCAGCACGTCCCCGAGCGACCAGACAAGCTTCCGAGTTGTTGTTGTTCTGAGAAAGGGGTCAGCGGTCATCAGTCGCCAGGAGACCAATGAGAACACATTGAACGTGACAGGTCTGGATCCAGGGGTGCTCTACGACGTCACCGTCACCCCCCGTGCATGTGACGCCCAAGGGGCGAGCCTCCGAGTGTATGTGAAGACAGGTGCGTTTGTTAACGTACAGGCCGATTGCAGTAGCCTCAGGCCCCCTAGGGAGCCACGATCCACAGGTTGGGCATCACTGCTCTAGATTAGAGGATATGTGCATCACGCTTTAGGTATTTTTACAATAGATTGTGATCATTGTGCATTTGTATACATAATTATACAAGTGCTGTGTCTTTCTCTCAGCTGCTCAGACCCTGGCGGCCACTGCAAGAGTGACAAACATGAACTTTACTGAAGACTTCCTAAACTCCAGCAGTCAGGCCTACTTAAATTTCTCTGCAAGTTTTAAAGAAGAGGTATGTTGGTCACTCAGAACCATCGCAGTAGCCTTATAGTTTATAGTTACGCAGACATAATAACAAAACCATGATCCACCATCCATCCATCTGTCCATCCCTTGTTAACCAACAGATATACCAGTCTCTCTCTCCAGAGGTCAGGGAACTGCTGCGCTCTGGGAAGGTGAGAATTGAGATCACCAGCCTGTCCCGGGGCAGCGTGGTGGTCAACTTCACCATCGTCTCGGCCGAGAACTATGATAAGCTCAACGTGTCCTACGCGGTGTTGGGCTCCCTGTTTAACAGCACCAAATACTCCCTGGATGAGAACAGCACGAGTGTATCTGGTACGTATCTCTCACAGCGTATCGCAGGACAGGATAGGTAGTCTAGCTGTTTTGACTCCGAGACAAAACAAGGTTTTACGTTCAAACCCGGATGTCCGGAGTCTACATAAGTGCATCTCAAATGTCAATTGTTTTTTGTCATTCCTATAGATTTTGATGAATGTGCTTCGGGGCTGAATGACTGTTCCCAAAATGCTACATGCAATAACACCTGGGGCTCCTACACATGTGTTTGTAATGATGGCTTTGAAGATATGGATCTTGATTGGCCAGGACGAGTCTGTAGAGGTATATGGTCCAGCAAGAAGACCCTATGTTCATTTGTAGAATTCTGTATTTACGGCATCTAGATGTTTCTTTGTTGGATGTTCTTTAAAACTCTTTCATTTGACCTGGTTCCCTCTTGTGTAGCACCAGTGGAGACAACCACTCTAAGTGCTACGACCATGCAAGCTCCAGACAACACCGTCACTACCACCATTGCTACTACTGCTGAACCTACCGCTACCCCTTCCATCACGACGCCCACCCCTGTAGCTAGCACTACCCCTTCCATCACGACGCCCACCCCTGTAGCTTCCGCTACCCCTTCCATCACGACGCCCACCCCTGTAGCTAGCACTACCCCTTCCTTCACGACGCCCACCCCTGTAGCTAGCGCTACCCCTTCCATCACGACGCCCACCCCTGTAGCTAGCACTACCCCTTCCTTCACGACGCCCACCCCTGTAGCTTCCGCTACCCCTTCCATCACGACGCCCACCCCTGTAGCTAGCACTACCCCTTCCTTCACGACGCCCACCCCTGTAGCTTCCGCTACCCCTTCCATCACGACGCCCACCCCTGTAGCTAGCACTACCCCTTCCATCACGACGCCCACCCCTGTAGCTAGCACTACCCCTTCCTTAGCCACGCCCACCGACATGACCACCATTAGCAAAGCGCTGCCAGCCATCTCGGTGGAGTGCAAGCTGACGGCCATCTTGGTGACGGTAGCCAAGGAGTTTCTGCTGACCAACAAGATCAGTGAGCTTTCCCTCTACCTCGGCCAGGAGTCCAACCGGGCCGACGTACTCAACAGTACCCACGTGCGACTGGCCGCGGCGTGGAGCGACACCAAACTGCTGAGCGTCAGTGTGATTTTCCTTTTAAAGGGCCCCTATTTTACCACCAGGTGTGAGTGTCCACCCAGATGTATGACGGGTAGATAAGCCTACCGGTTGGTACAGTCCACTGTGTAGGCTGGTAGGCTGATCCAGTCATCCTACATCTCGGTTGGACACTCCCACTGTGTGATGTCACTATGTCAATGACAATTTTAGTCACATGACAATTTTGAAACGGCTTGTAATGGCTGATCACACTCGCACCTGGTGGTAAAATAGGGTCCCTTTAAGCAATCTCAATGTGGTC
>OOFB01005908.1:0-11556 GCA_900323305.1 Trachyrincus murrayi
TTGGGGTGGTGAGGATCCTTCATGATCCTGCAGGCTCTGGTTCTGCACCTCCTGGTGTATAAGTCCTGCAGGGTGGGGAGTGTAGTTCCAATAGTGCGTTCAGCCGAACGCACTACTCTCTGCAGGGCCTTCCTATCCTGAGCGGAGCTGTTGCCGAACCAGGCAGTGAAGCTTCCTGTCAGGATGCTCTCTACAGCTCCAGAGTAGAAGGACTGAAGGATCCTCCGGGAGACTTTGAATTTCCTCAGCTGCCTGAGGTGGTAGAGGCGCTGCCTTGCCTTCCTCACCAGAGTGTCTGTATGTGTGGACCATGTGAGATCCTCGGTGATGTGGACTCCCAGGTATTTATACCTGCTCACCCTCTCCACAGTAGTCCCATTAATCCCCAGTGGTGAGTATGTCCTCGGGTTGTGTCCTCCTAAAGTCCACAATCAGCTCCTTGGTTTTGGTGACATTCAGGAGGAGGCTGTTGTCCTGGCACCAGAGTGACAGATCAGCAACTTCCTCCAGGTAGGCCTGGATACATAAATGTACAAAACGACATGCAAGAGAACACGTGAAACCCACATCACTACATCCTTCATCCTCACTGTCACATGCTTCCACCACCCAGTAAAAGTCCTTCTCCACGCCGCTGTAGGTGATGCGCTGGTGGGCAGGGGGACATCCTGTAGCGCTATCCCCCCCCGATGTCCCGGAGTTGACGTCCAACGTCAGTACGTCCTTTGGTGTACTTGTTAGACATTTGTCGGAGACACTTAATCGCAAAACAAAAGTGAGTGTTTTGAAACCAAAACGATATTTGGAAAAGCGCTGATAGAATAATATTTTAAATACAATCTGCGGGGGCCCTAAAAAATTCGTCCTACTTAATTTTTTATTGATCATTTTCACCATAATACAAAACGCACAAAAACGACAAGGAAATTAAAAAGACAACAGTGCATAACAAAAACTACTTCATTACATTATGTGCTAAACAGCTGATTTCTTTCTTTGAAAACCATGGCGAGGTTAGTACTTCTGACACATGCAATAGGACAGTAGTCACTGAGGTCACAGGCCAAAACACTGCTGGCTATGTACTTGTTAAAATAAGATCAATAAGCATTGATTTGGAGGGGGTTTTCAAATTTGGACTGGTGGCCTCTGAAATCAGCTGAGATAAGTTCAAGTAAATACAGATATTCTTCTGCAGCAGGAGAGAGCCAGTTTAGGTTCAGGGCCCCCAGAATATCTAACTCTGAGTGTTATTGCTGTGCTGTGTGTTTCTGTGCTATCAGAATGTCGTGAAAATGATTGGGTCAACAATTTCGACCAGCATTTCACCTGCCGTGTCGCTGAATGCCATGTGCTCACATGTGTGTACAGTTGCTATAACAACCTCCATGAGTGAGTACATTCACCTTGAACTTTATTTATAAAGCCCTTCATCGCAATTACAGTCCCATAGTGCTTCTCTATGGAGGACTGTAATGTGGAAAAAAATGTAAATAAACAAATGAATAATACATAAACGTGTCAAATAAATTGGGGATATATGATTTCCTGAATATATACTATATTTTTTTCTTCTTTTTAAAGAATGACAAATTTCAATTCTTTAAAATCAGAAATGTTAATTATTTCCTGACGTCGTCGCTTGCATTTCAAATACTGCAAAGAAGGAAATGGTGACCGCAGAAGCAACCTTGGATGAACAGATTAAAAATATACACTCTTCTCTCTTTGTATTTCCTGTTGAGTGTAGTATATTGATATTTCACTGTTTTATTTTATTTTAAAGCCTGTATGTATTTTGGCTAGTAAAATCTATGAAATGGTCTTTGAACATTTGTTTACCCACACAAATTGAAATAATCTTTTTCGTTCTAAGTGAGGACGAGAAGTTATGGACCCAGCTTGGTGAGGGTCTCTGAAATCGACATATGAATTACAATTACGAGTGTCGTTAAACTAGCTTTATGGTCACCGTAACTAGAAGTGCTCTTAATGCTCACCACATTCAAGGTGTTTATAGGCTTCACGACTAAGTTTCATCAATCATCAATATCGTATTCAGCAACTCTGAACTCTCAACTTTAAATGCCCAGTGTCACAACCTATCATACTGCTAACCCTTGAGACAAAAGGTCACGTTTTCAGCTATGGCATTTTTTAAATAGTGTTTATTTCATTTGATTAGTCTTACTCAATCAATCATGACCCTCTGATCAACAGATTTGGAAGGTCTGGTTCAGTTCCCATCTGATGAGACACTGTCACCAATTAGTGAACTACAAAATATTCATAATTGTGTATTTGTCCATACAATAAAGGTAATATTAACACTCCGCTGCTCATCCCCTGGTTTTGACGGACTTTGACTTGCAACGAGACGCGACCTGTCAGCGGTAACACTTCTCTGACTGGCAGGTTCTAGAAGTCAGCTTCCTCACAGGCCTGGGCTGCAAGCACGGCGCCATTGGGTACGTTTGCCTGCAATCATAGCTGACAGAATGCAGTCCTATTCACATTGATGGATCCCTCATCCTTCAAAATAAAAGTTCTTATTCTGACGTTTTTGTGATTGACAGAAATCAGCACTGGATTCTCACCTACTGCCAGGGGAACAACCAAACAAAATTGGATTTTTAAGTCGCGCTGCTTTGATGCTTAAGATTTACGCTAATTGACTCTGATTAAGGATTTGATCACACTTTTAATCAATCAGATTCACCACTTGTTCATGATTGAAATAATGTCACCTTGTTTAGCATAGTTTTTAGGATTCTTCCAGCATGGATATGTTTGACATCAAATGTTGTTATGTCACTTCATAACATGATGATGAAAAAAACTATTTTGGGTGATCATCGATTTACATTTTTCTCACAAGATCTGTGTACAAATGAGATCAAGTGAACAAGGCTAAATAAATATAAGATAATAGTGAGTGTGTGTGTCTATGTGCGTGTGTGTGTGTGTTTGAATGATTGTCCTTTAAACCCGAGTCTCTATGCTTGCGAGCGAGGAAGAGTGTGGCAATGAGGCTAGCTGCAGAAAGCTTGCTAGGTTCCATGACTGTTTAAATCAGGAGATACCTCAAAATACCCCCGGAAATACCTCATCTCTTAGGCCTGCTGACAGCACTAAATGATACTATTGTAGAAGTATAATATGATGATACTGGGTAACAATAAGTCAAACGAAAGGTGCAGGGCCTATCAATATGTAGTATTCTCTCTCTCTCTCTCTCTCTCTCTCTCTCTTCAAAAGTATACACACATACACATATATTAGGGCTGCACAATGTATAGTTTCAGCATCCATATCGCGATGTGCGCATGTGCAATAATGACATCGTGAAGGATGCAATGTTTTGGTCATGCTCAAACTTTTTTGTTGTACAAAACGAAAACTGGCAAGGTTTGCATCGTCCATGACCATTTATTGTTATTTTACATAGCCTAATGTTTTTCTGGATGAATAAAAAAGTGTCCCACCCCTGACTGACAATGACCGTTAGTTGTCAAGTGTGGCCTGAAAAATGGATATCACAATTAATTTATTTTTTCATCTTGTTATATATATGTATGTGTGTGTGTGTGTGTGTGTGTGTGTGTGTGTAGATCTCTCGCTCTTCACTGCTACTCTACTCCAGCTTCTTCGTCTTGGACCGGAGAACTGGGGCAGGCAGGTCCTTAATTACTTCATTAATTTTAATCTGATCCAATTAATTACTTCTTTTTTTTCTTCATGTCACAAACCCCCCTCACCCTCTTCTCTCTCTCCCTCTCTCGCTCTCTCCCTCTCTTCAAAAGTGGGTTAGAAGTTCCCTCGAACACCGGGCATGACAGCTGGAGACCTTGCCTGTCCTCTGGTGTGTAGATACTGTAGTGGGAAAAAATAAATAAATAATCATCAAACGTCCAGCCATCCCCTCCCGTATGAAATCAATTATGTTTCTCCTGTGGCCAGACAAAGACCTCCTCTTTTCCTTGTTATTCTATAATTATTCAACCCACTGCTCGGTCCAATTTAGTACCTTGACAGCACTTAAGGAGCTGCTGGAGCCATCGCTGTGAGTTTAACCTCCCTGAACAACCCCCCATCCAATATCCACCCTCTTCACACCCACACAGCCACCCCCACCCATACAGTCCTCTGGTAGCCAGGCTGGACCCTGGACCAGGGGTGGGTTAATGGAGGAAGGTGGACCAGTGGGGGTACTGGGTCGAACCCTAAGAACAGTACCAACAATGCATTTCCTTTTAAAGGGTATTCATGGAATTGGGCTTACAAATGTATCTACAATCTTTATGATTCATGATGGTTACTTCAAACACGGCCTCCCTTAAAATCGCTACCGGACAAAGGCACCCACAGCTTCCTGAAAAAGAGATCTGTTGATAGATGACTCAGTACTTATTGTAACAAAAGGGTCAGCCAGTTTGGCGCACCAGTATAGACAAGACTAGTAAAGATACCACAAACACAGACCACTCCAGTGCTCGGACAAACATGCCTGATGTGAATGTTATGACATAGTAAGTCACACCTCAGATCCTGCTATTGAACCAACAACCTCCCCTTCAATCCCCTCCAGTGAATCATGTCCAGGACCATTGAATGGGTTAGTACACTGGTGGTGTGGAGAGTGGACCCTGGACTGGACTAGGGGTGAGTTCGTACGCTGGTGGTGGGGAGGGTGGACCCTGGACTGGACTAGGGGTGAGTTAGTACGCTGGTGGTGGGGAGGGTGTACCCTGGACTGGACTAGGGGTTGGCTTAGTGTGGTGGCAGTGGGTGAGTTGCCCCAGCCTTTGCCTGCACTAAATAAAGCACGTGGTCAAGAATAGTACGAGGTGGTGCAGAATGCGTCGTCTGAAGGCAAGCGATGGCGTCACGCTGATGAGTCGCTGAGTAATGCGCTGTCATCTTTTAATCAGCCTTAAATATATTGGTTGTACGGGGTAATTATCGGTGTCCGTGGTTATTTTTCTGCGTCCGTAAGCTAAGCTCTGAGTACTGAGTGTGTTGGAAATGAACGGTCAGGAAAGGAGGAATTTGGACCGCAAGGTTGTGGGTTTGAGTCCCGGGGTCAGATGGACTTTGTGCAGTGGACCACCACTCTCTTCATCAACTGTGATGGCTGAACTTCTACACACTCTTCTACATACTCTCTCGTGCTCTTGGATTCGTTTCAAATGTTTAGACTGAACATTGGACCACTGGAACGGATGGAGGGAATGAGTCAATTAATTGACTTCATCTCTTCCTTCCTTCATCTCTCTCTCCTTACCTCCTTCCCTTCTTTATAGATAGGTAAGTTTGCATGTACAACAAGCAACTCTTTTCTTTCCTTCTTTCCTCTCTCTATTCATCCCATCCTCTCTCTGCTGTCTCTACTTGATGATAACCATCAATTAGTAGTCGTCACAGCGGCTTTATGAACTGTGGGTGCTGGTAAACCTCCTCTCGTATAACACTGCTAAACAGAGCTAAACCTGAGTGCTAAATTACCAGGACTGCAGAAACAGTGTGTTCATGTGCTAACTCCAGAGTACAGTGTCAGAGCAGACGTGTAGGAATCCTGAAATATAAACCAAGAGTATCACAGGGAAACTGGAGGGCAGGATATAATCGGGTGTTTGACTCCCATCCAAAAGGTTCTGGGTCCGAAACAGGTCTCTTAGCACACAAACAAACATGAACAAAGTGGATTCTGCCAAGTTATAAAATAACAAAACTCAATTTAGCGTTTTTTGGAAATACAAATGTCAACTTTGTTTTGATTTTCCTATTTGAATTAGGAAGATGATCTGGTAGTTACCTTCCGAGACGAATCATTGTGTTTGTTATATAAATACACCCCTTCGCTAGCACGATTTGAGAGCCGGTTTACGTATTCAGTATGTCTACGGGCGAGGGGATGAAGCAAATAGTAGCTTTACCAATCATTGTAAAGAGTGCTGAATCGGGTTTAGTTATTTTATACTTTAGCAGAATCGGCTTTGTTCACGTTCGTTTGTGTGCTAAAAGTGTGACTTTGAGACCTGTTTTGCCGTGCAATGTAAGTCAATGGGGGAGAGAAAAAAACACTATTTTGAATTATCGAGCTGGAATCTACGGAGCAACTATTATATATATATCTCGCCAATATTTGGAGTTACATCATGGCAAGGTAACTACACAACCCAAACCTCTACCAAATCAGAATTATGCTTTAATAGAAAATAGAAACAGGCACTTACATTAAAGTCTAATCCCTAGAGTTGGAGCTCTTTGTGAGGCTCCAAGACAAAACCAACTGGGTTGAACGCTGTCTTGAGAAATGTTGATAGAACTTATGAAGATGTAGATTGTGCCATGAAGACTCTCTCTTTCTCTCTCTGCCAAACTCCCTTTCCCAAACTCTTTCTCAATCACAAACTAAACTAAACTCTTTCTCTCTCTCTGTTCCAATCTCTCTCTTCCAAGCTCTCTTCTAAAGTTTAGTTAGTTAGAGATGTTTAGAGATGGTGGAGTTTAGGTTAAAGATTGTTGGGTTTAAGTTAGAGATGGTTATGTTTAGGTTAAAGCAGGTTGAATTACGGTTAGAGATGATTGAGTTCAGGTAAATATTTGATGTGGTTATTGTCACGATAAAGAACTGGGGAAAGCAATGCATCCTGGAAATAGCTCTCGGAAAAGTGCATCTAGTTGCATATTAATAATATTGTAAAATAAAAACAATAATCTCAGATGACTGCAATTCTTTTGTTGCAGTGAAAACACTGATATTAATATTAATGTTGATTGTTCACAATTTTGAAATTAGATTCATCTTGCATTTACTAATTGTGTATTGTGTTTGTAATGATCAGTTTGGAAGCATACAAAAGCCATAGCAGAATGCCAACAATAGAAAATCATATGCTGTTTGTACTTAGAGAAACGTACACAAACAAACTATATGTTAAAAATGTTAAACCTGGCATTTTACACTTTACCATAACAATATGTAGCCAATGTTTTACAATAGAGTAAATGACTCATTCCAACAAGTGAAAATCAATGAGTCATTGGCAGGAGATACAAATAAAGTTGAATTTAACTATTCATTTTTCTCTCCTACTTTTATTTATTAAAGATGACATTTTTGTTATTTGTTTGTCATTTTCGCGACTCTAGGAACAAATGTGAATTAGATTGATAAAGTGAATAAATAAAAGCATAACCCTAAGAAAAATGAAAAGAGAGATAGCGAGATAATACAAAAAGGACAAAATGCAATCACAAGAAAGAGAAATCAGAGCCGAGAACAGAGCAGCGGAGACGTAAAGAATCGCCTTCGCCCTTATCACCAAAGCCCATATGTTTTTAGAAGGACTACTTGGTAAAAAAAATCCATCCAAATAAGAAAAACATTGTCAGATACACAGCGCTTTACCAATAACACAACACAGTAGAAAGCAGACCCTGTAATGTGTTCACGTGTGTTGACTTTCCGTGCATTAAGACTGTACAAAATAGCACCAAACCACACACACAAGTAGCCAGTACAGAGACACAGATACAGATGACTTTATTGATCCCGGAGGAAATTATTTAAAGAGAAACATAGCACCGGATTTCACAGGATAGTGTCCTGGCATCAGTGTTCGAATCCCAACTGAAAGGTACTGGGTTCGATCCCCAAAAACAGTACCAAACTATGCTGTCCTTTGAAGGGAATTCATTGTGATTGCAGACTTAAAATGAATGAATGTATGTGTGGTGATTCATGTTGGCTACTTCAAACATGCCCACCCCTGCCAGACGAATGCACTCAGCTTCCTGAAAAAGAGATCTGTTGATAGATGACTCAGTACTAATTGTAACAAAAGGGTCAGCCGGTTTGGCGCACCAGTAGAGACAAGACTGTTAAAAACACAATGGACCATTCCTGGTTCCCTCTGACAAACACGCCTGATGTGAATGGCTATTAAGACTATTAAGACACACCTCACATCCTGCTATTGAACCCGCAACCGTGACTTCATTCCCCGAACTCTGAGCAACCATTGGTTTGCAGTTGCTAACTGTGTTCTGTACTTATAAAGAGGTTTCTGTACGCAAGCACCACCACCACCATCTCTTCACCACCACCCCTAAACCTCCACATTCACCACCACCCCCCTCATCTCCAACCCATGACTATCACCACCCACCACCCACCACCTTCGCCACTACCCACCTCACATTCAGCACACCTCCACCTATCCCTCCACCCACCTCTCGACAGCCACCTTCACCTTCGCCACCACCTCCTCCTCCACCCCACCACCACCTCCTCCTCCTCCACCTATCAGGGTGGTACCCGACAAACTCTTTAAGTAGACAAAAAGGTGCCAGGTCATCAGAGCACTGAGGGTGAGTAAAACAGTCCTGGAACTCATTGCACTTGTCTATCACGTTCTCTCTCATGTTTTACTCAATCAACCTGTCAATCACAACAGCCAATCCCCCCTCCTCACTTTTCAAGTGCCAAATGTGTTAAAGACGCTCGATTCAGAGGGAGATGTGCAATTTGTTCATTTCTATACTCGCAACCCGTGGCTGTGACATCTCTTCAAATTATATTCATGTCATTAATGGTGGAAATGATTAAATAAACTGGGATAGTGTGGCAGCGTGTGGGAGACGGATTATGCATTTCAAGACGTCCGTCGTATTAAGTGTATCTGACACGTCGAGGAGGAAACTGATTGGTTCTGTTCATCTGCGTTTCCATGTCGACACACGGCACTGAGGAAAATAATTAGGGGAAAATATCTTATTCTACTCCCAGTTGCTTCCCTTGACGTTCCTCTCGTAGAGTTGGTGCACGTGTGTCTGGGTGTGTGCTATAAACAGAGCGCACGTACACTCTGTCTGAACGTGGCGCTCTGCCTCCTGCCTATTATTTCACCATTCGTCAAACATCGAAACATCTCAAAACAACATTCACCACTCACCGATGTGGCTGCGTTTGTTGCTTGCTATTATCCAAAGTAGTCCAGGTGGCCATTTGCCAAAGTCTCAAAATATTACTTTTAAGACGCGTTTGACTGCAAAACACTGGATGTCCGGCTTTGGTGAATTCACTATTCTTTGTCTTTTTCAAGCTTCTTCCGACATTCCTCTCGCCTCTTCATGTAAGAATACATTTATGTTAGTCTAAAATACACCTAAGAAAATGTAATTATCACATCACATTAACACATTATGATTTAAATGTCTTATAATTAATTACGAAGAAGCTAAACATTTGTGAAAATGGAATAAAGAGTTTGCGAACTCACCATGAGTTTCCAGGACCACAAGGGAAATCTGTGATTTGATCCCACGGTGTAGTTCTCTCCGCCCCTCTGCCACGTGTGGCAGTGGAGAGCATCGCAGCACGAGGAATGTCGAAAGAAACTAGAAAAAGACTAAGAAGACGCATTAAAAGTCTTAAAAGTAATATTTTGAAGACTTTTGCAAAAAATCTGTTTACTCGCCTAGACTACTTTGGATTATAGCAAGCAACAAACACAGTCATATCGGTGAGTGGTGAACGTATTTTTTTTGATATCTTCCACTCGATGTTCGATGAATGGTGAAATAATAGGCAGGAGTTACAGCGCTACGTTCAGACGAGTCTACGTGTTTATAGAGGCAGGTGTGTGCGTAAGGTGTGATTTTCAGAAAGATAACCTGGGTATTCATCTTGACGCTGTAAGGTTTAAAAGAAAAGAGAAACGTACGAGCGACAAGGTGAATGAATAAATAACACTCAAAGCTCATAGACCCGAAGATGACTTTTAGCCTGCGTGGAAAGGGGAGAAATCCAAGCAAGGAGCGACAGATTCTTGACACCATTTCTTGAGTTCTATCTAATGGGGAACGAAGATCAACAAATGCTACGCTAGGCTAAATAGAAAGTAAATAAAAGCAAGGAGCAAGTTCATTAACCTCAGCCCATAGGAGATCAGGGCATGGGGCCCGACCCACTAAAGGTTCTGTCCCCACAGGTTGTCCCCATCACCTGTTGCAGGCAGTTTCAGAAGTTCTGTGTGAGTTTGACTTTAATTCTTTACAGCAGCACGTGCAATTCACGTAACTTGGGTAACAGACCCACGTTAGTTTGAGGACAAAAGATCAAAGTCAATTTAAAAAAACAAACAATCACATTATACGGGTCATACACCACATTGAACAGCAGCAATGAAGTTCAATAATGTGCAATACCGCTATGTCTAATTTAGTATTTAGTTCTGCTTTATTGCATCCCTTGTATTGAAGTCATTAATCATAAAGGCTATGGTTTGTTCTGAAGGTTAGGGTACTTTGAACGGCAAGTGTACTGCAGCAGAGTGTTTCACATCGTGGCGTGGGCCGACGAGGCCTGGCCATAGAGGCTTGTATTTAGGGGAAAGAAATGTGCATCAAAGTACTTTAACTTTTGCTGTGTCAGGAATTCACTTTTTTTTAACAGATGGACATTTGTACCTCCATCCAGGCAGGATAGTCTCGCAGGGGTTAGGGTGTTTGACTCCCAGCCAAAAAAAGGTTCTGGGTTTGAATCCCAATGTCTGCAGTCGACCTGTAGTCATCCTTGAATAAGATGTCCTAACCCCTACCTGCTCATTAAAGATGTATCTAAAATTAAATGTATTCTAAAATGAAGTCGCTTCGAACAACAGCGTTTGCTGTAGACCTTTTTTTCTAAATGTAACATTTGCAGTATAACAATAAGACCATAACAAAGGCGATTTTAAATTAAACCTACAAACATGAAAGTAAGTAAAGGATGCAGATACCGTATTGTGTATAGACCTGTCTACATTATACTAGTCGACCTATCTGATGAAGTACATTTCAGTCTCACACCCACTCATGTTAATCATGATAAACTCATGATAACCTATGAACTTTGACCTCAAACACATATCTGCAGTTCCGGCACAAATCCATCATCTGCCTCAAGGAATGAGGCTGTCACCTTGGTGCCCTCATGGAGGAGAGGGAAGAGATCCACAATCCACAGAGCCCTGTGTTCATACTGTTCATATACCACCGACCTACTATTTACGCTTTTATCTGTTTCACCGCATCGACTTGTACATCCCAACTCCAGGTTTCAGACCGCCTATATTAAAGCACACACAAAGGAACCAGGTCTCGAGTGTACGATTCTGTCAACAAGCGAAGCAACAATAGCTCGGCAGTGCTACAAGCAGGAAGGAATGGATTAGAGGTTGACCATGACAGCACAAGGGAAGTAGGCGGAACTCAAAGTGTGTCTTCCTGCAACGCTTAATTAGTGCGGGCCGGTTGGTTAATTGTTTGGCTGATACGCGTGGACGAGCAGTGGGGGGTGATGTGGGGGGGGGGGGGGAAAGGGGTTTTGTAATTCATGACGAGGAGTCATCGTTTTGAAGGGGTTTTGACTGATAAGGAAGCAAGAGTAATTAACAGAAAGAGAGAGAGAGAGGGGAGGCAGAGAGAGAGTGAAAGATGAAGAACCAGGAATGTGTTTCCTCAAGTTCTGTTCTGTGGGAATCCAGCCATTCTTCTGTGTCATGTGTA
>OOFB01005910.1:0-11014 GCA_900323305.1 Trachyrincus murrayi
CACACACACACACACACACACAGGCACACACACATTTGGACACTGCCAGAAACCCAGCCAGGAGTTAAACTCCGTTAGACTCAATTCTCTGAGTTGCAAGGCGGCGGAAGCAGCAGCAGCACCACAGACTGCTCCACCTTGCCACCCCTGGGGACTGTTAGACACTTGACTCACTCTGACCTTGCCAGAAGCAGTTACAGTATGTTTACTGTGGGAATGCTTCCCAGAAACTAGTTTACCTGGGGGACAGCCTGGCCGGCGCCCATCCTACCATAGGCTTGACTTGGCCGTGGTACTCAGTGGAGTTCAGCAGGGACGAGGTGGGGCCTGCAGCTCAGGGACACTGGACACTACTTACTGTGTTGGTACAGTCAACATATTCCTCCCTACTCAGCTTCATGGGTGCTGAGACAGTGACCTGCTTTAGAAAGAAGAATAAAACCACTAATAAATGGCGAGTTGCAAAATATATATCCATGGGTATAATGGTCAATGGTTGTTTGTTTTTGTCATTTTCCTGTTCAGATTTAGTCATCCTTTACTGTTATTTGTTCATAGACTGAGACTCTTATCTTTCCCTTTAGGGAAACAACCGTAGTATTCCTCATGCAGTATGGATGCATGGGTGTGTTGATGCCTCTGTGCTGAGGCAGAACGGAGGCGCGTGAAGGGCCATGTTTCCTTCGTCCAGCCTCAGTTGAAATGGCTTATTACTCATAACCACGTATCCTCTCATTTACATACAGAGTGTTCAAGGCACCATTGGCCCGTTTGTCTTCTCTGTCAGCAGGGATATTCACCAGAGAGTTACAATGCAGTCTGTCTGGGAAAGCTGCCTAGCAACATGGTCGAGCACGCCTTGTTTGTGCTTCCCTTTTCAACTTGATGTGTGTGTGTCTGTGTGTGCGCATGTGTGTGTGTGTGTGTGTGTGTGTGTGTGTCTGTGTGTGCGCATGTGTGTGTGTGTGTGTGTGTGTGTGCCTGACTGAGGATGCATGATTGTTTGTGTGCTTGTGCATCTCCTTGTGCTCTCTAAACAAACAGAGTGTCAGAAGAGCCCGGGGACATTCTCCATGTATTTATGACTACAGCAGGCAAGTTAATCTAATCCTTAGAGCAGGGCCACCGCTGGAGAAGCAGAGACAGCTGCATAATGAAATCCCAGCCAGAGAATAGCCTGACAGCCCTGGCTGCTCGGGATCCACTCCTCCAAGGTTCACAGCTATTCTCTCTCTCTCTCTCTCTCTCTCTCTCATTTCCTTTCTCTCTCTCTCTCATTTCCTTTCTCTCTCTCTCTCATTTCCTTTCTCTCTCTCCCTCCCTCTCATTTCCTCCCTCTGTCTTCTTGTAAGTGTTGCTTGGTGCTGTGCTGTGTCAGTTACGACCAGGTCCCTGCATGGGTAACCCCCTCTAGCCCTCCCCTTCTCACCAGTACCCCACCCCCTTACATCAGAATGTGCAGAGCCATCAGTTTGATAACTGCACGCTGCTGGGCACTCATAGTCGCACAGCCAATCGGCTTCCATTAGCTCAAAGGCGGTTGAAGAGAAAGCAGGGTGCCTTTAATGAGATACATACTGTGTGTGTGTGTGTGTGTGTGTGTGTGTGTGAGGCAGTGACTGAAACAGTGGCTTACCACTTGAAAGACACTGAAATCAGTACAAAAATCAATATAAAAACATTATTATTATATTATTATTATTATATAACATTAGCATTATAGTAACGATGTAGGATTCAAATCAATATAAAAAGATACCACACACTTAGAGATATTCCTCTCTACTAGCATTGGGTTGCCACAATGCAGCACCCAGGGACCAACTCTGGGTCTAATGCGAGTGCCTTGGTCAAGGGCACGGGTGTAATCTAAGAAAACTCCCATGAAAATACATAATACACATGGATACCTCCCGTCGGTTTCGAACCGAGGACCTGTGAGGCTGCAGTGTCAACCACTGCGCCACTGCGACACAGAAGCAGTATGTTACACACACACACACACACAACTTTCTCCTTGGTGCAAAGCTGCACCCTGTACACAACCCCCCCCCCCCCCCCCCACCACCCCACCCCCACCCACACCCACACACAGACACACACACACACCTTACTACATATCCCTCCGGCTGCCATGCCCAGTTATTCTACTCTGCGGAGTCCCTTCCCTGTTTCAGCTCTGCCCCACCATCATCGCCATCATCATAATCATAATCATCATCATCATCATCATCATTATCATTAATAGCCCGTAGCTCTTATCACCATAGTGATAAGAGTAGAGTCTCTACCGGCCAGGCGGATCCAGGTGGACCCCCCTCCACCTCCCCATGCTTAGACATGCGGCAATGAATGAAAACGGAAGCTAAACTCAAGGCTGTTTGCACAGCGAATACCGCACTCATTGCCTACCAGGGAGATCGGGATTCAATTTGTCTTGTCTCGTCCCGTACTCGCAATCAATATCAATTGTATTACAAATGGACCCGCGCAGAGCCAGCGTCAGCACTAGCGCGGGGATCTGTGGTGGAATATCGCATGACTGATGTTTATTCATATCGCCAGGGAAACACGCTGATATTCATTGAATCTACAAGTAATGGCTGGCTTTGTGCGTGTCGATACCAAATCCTGGATAATTGTATTGTCAACTGACGGCCAAGTTGATTTGATTGTTTCCTTTTAAAGGGTCCGGTGTAATTCTGTGTATGACTTACTGCCAACATCCCCAATGGAAAGATCAAATATGGCCCAAAAACACATTTTAGCGTTGCAATGTGACAGAGCCACGTTGTTGTTTTGACGTATGCAAGGGAGAGATGGTTAATAATCCTTTGCGCATGTGCGGTATCTTTCTTTCTGACGCTCGGATTTGCCGATCTACCTCAGATGGCGTCGAGCAAGTCTCACATTGGAGATGTGTCATTGGCTGTGCTGGGAGATAGCGGACCTCTGTTATCTCCTATTGACTCTACAGTAAAGAAGGAGCTGAAGCCCAGGCCAGAAAGGGCCAGAAGAACGGGGCTTCCCATTCAGCAGTGCATCTGGTAAGGATGGGTCGATGCTTAATTACTTTTGTGGCAAGAAGACCCCAGACTAATCAGAGCTCCGAATGATTATGGTGATTGAACGATGGTTTGTAATGTCACTGCAGGCTGTCTTTTATGAGACTTGCTAAATGAAGTAAAATACTTCTAAACAGGAGGGTAATAGACTCAGAGCACCAGAGGTAGTCCGCTGATGGAAGTCTATTGGGTTGGTAAAACCAATTAATTATATCTTCCATTCAAACAAGAGACATGAAGAGTGACAGTAAGATGTGGAAAACAAGGATATGTAGATTATACCGCAGCATTGTTGAATACTTGATCCTGATTGGTCGATAACGTTCCAAGGGTGAGCATTATCTTTCAATAATGGGACACCTCTGCCTTTAACCGTTCCAAATCAATGTGCTAGACATCATTAAAAACAACGGTCAAATGCAACTATTGACCAGATGTTTCCTTGACAACGCAACAACAATATGCTCAAAACGCTGCAGAAGAATATTTTAATTTCAGCTAAAGTTAAGTCGATTAAAAGCCAATAACGTTATAGATGAAAGTAACTAATATGTAACTGTACATTATTTTCCAATAACGGGACACCCCGTGGTGGTTTATTCCTTACATAAGAGCATCTCTAGAGTTAAGACCTCTACAGTCTATAGAATCAAGTCCAGTCCAGTGTGACCTATAGAATAAAGTCTAGTCTAGTGTGACCTATAGAATCAAGTCCAGTCTAGTGTGACCTCTACAGTCTATAGAATCAAGTCCAGTCTAGTGTGACCTCTACAGTCTATAGAATCAAGTCCAGTCTAGTGTGACCTCGACAGTCTATAGGATCAAGTCTAGTCTAGTGTGACCTCGACAGTCTATAGAATCAAGTCCAGTCTAGTGTGACCTCGACAGTCTATAGAATCAAGTCCAGTCTAGTGGGGGGGCCAGACTTTTGTAACACATTGTGATTATTGAGACAACCACAAAGGAGTCTGGCTTAAATGTCCCAACAAATTATAATAACATTGCATTTTACAAAGGAAAAGCTTTGCTAAGCCTGAGGCACCGGTAGCTGCCAAAAACTCACAGTTGAGCACTTTAAACTTTGTAAATAAAGCTGCTGACAGAATACAGAAAATAATACTGTTGTTTCTCGAGTTCCAAACACGATATTTCAATTCCTGTAGGGTTGTTTTCCTCATAATGTCCGTGTGGTTCCCTTTGAATTTAGAATACGTGACCTCGTTCTCCAAGTTTAAACATTAAAAACTCCACAGACTGTAGAAAGTTGGTGGTGCATAGTGGAGGAATCTGGAAGGACAACCAGCCTATTGGCAAATCATATTCATTATATGTCTCCAGGTGTGTAATCTAGTCAAACGGTATAGTAGTCACAATCTGGCTACACAAGGTCAAGTCAATATTAATGATATAACCCCTTATCACAGTCACAGTCCCATTGGGGCACACTGGAATGAGCTGTATATATCCCCAACCATACGCAATCAAATTGTCAAGGGAAAAACTACCAAAATCCAAAAACCTCCATCCCAAGGTCTCAGCTGCATACATGACTTTTGATGTTCCTCTTAAAATTCTCAAAGGTGCTGCTGTTTTCCTTCTAATTCAAAAGCCAGGCTAATTGAATGGTTTCAGTTATGTGTTGGTGTGAGTGGCCAAATGAGGGAAGAAGGTAAATACTGTCGACAGTTGAGTATTGTTACATTCGTGTACTACATTCTCTGTTTATTTCCCCAAATGACAGGAGGCATAGTGATATAGAGAGTGGTTTGTTATTCCTCCCATCAAATATATATTCAGAACGGTGGTCTTCATTTAAAAGAAGCAACCCTACCTTTGAATCGAGAACGAGTAACACTGATTGTATTGTACTCTGACTTTGCATGGCATTAAGAGACACTCAACTAATATAAATATTCCAGGAGAGATTTGGGATGGGAGCTATCCATGGCCATCCCCCAACATCATCGGTTACATGGCAACCACATGCATACTTGAATTACGAAAAAAAAAAGAAGGCATTCGGAAAGAGTTTCCTGACAGTCACCAGATGGCCTTCACGTATCTTAGCTTTAGAAATCCCATTTTGCCTCTAACCATGGTGAAAATGTGTCCTCTTTTTTCTCTCTTCCCCTCCTCTCTCTCTCGCTCTCTCTCTCACTCTCTCTCTCTTCTCTCCTGCTATGTTTTCATCATTGCTGCCGTCTGTTTTCATGCACCGAGCGTCTGGCGTCGATGTGGCGGGCTATTAAATAAATTAAGCGTTCTCCAGGAGGCCTGACAATGACACGCGTGATATGAGAGGGCTCATTACGTGAGCCGCTTTGACGTTTTTTTTTTTTTAAGCCTAACCTTAACCCTCCCCGGGGCTTACTTAGGGTGCTCTGTAGGTTCCGGTTACACTGCACAAAATGACTCGTCGGTATCACCACGAGCCATCCAAAAACTAGCGGAGCCATCCAAGAGGCAGGACGTGTTGCCTAACAAGCACCCCCCATTTTGTTGTCTTTTAGGGATGTCTTCTCTCATTTGTGTCACAAGGTGGCGGGGGAGGGGGGGGGGGGGGTACTGAGTAAAAGACACTGAGTTAAATCCCCCCAGTCTACCTGTAGGCATCCTTGAGCAAGATGCCTAAGCCCTACCTGCTCCTTAATGACATGTATCTCATTTCACTGTAAGTCGCTCTGCCAAAAAAAAAAAAAAAAAGCTCCTGCTAAATGATTAACTACTAAGCTTCACTATTTCGTGAAGGGAGAAGGCGGCCCATTCTCCCTGGTGCCGACGTGGTCCGTGAGGACTTGATGCTCACGTCAACACACAAAGCTTTCCAAGGGACCTCCTGAGAGGATGGCAAGCATCTCCCTTCCGTCCTGCGTGGAACATTGTGAACAGCACTTAATGAAACACCGGTGACGTTCCTGGCAGGGGACTGCACCAGCTTCATCACCCTATGGCTCTCTGAGGGCAAGAGAGTTGGTGGACTCCTGTTGTTTAATATATGTCCAAATAAATAAATACAACATGCTAATGGTTCCCTGGAGTTCGGGAGGATATCTCCAGTGGCTCGTTAGTTCTCAGCACTTCCTCTTCGTCTTGCTTTCATTAGCGGCCCGGCTAGCGTAGCTTAGTGAGAGGGAAAGATAGGGCGGTAGAGAGCAGGGTATACCGGCTTCAAAACAACACAGAAGCAGTCGCTAATATCCCAGCGACCGTGTAACATCTCGGGAGTTGTGTTTACATCCGTCAGGCAGGCAGCCATGTCGTTTTATTAAACATGTGTCTCATGAATTTATCTCCATTTTGCATTTGTTGCCAGAATGCAAAGGAGGGTTTGTCACGTTTGGCTGGTGGTCTAGATTGAGATGAGTGTATTCAAGTGAATAAGCACAAAGGTGACAACGCAATTATCTCTGATCATTGACCCCTGGATACAGGACTGAGAAATCTCTGCCATTACTCAACATGAATATGCTAATTGAATACAAACCCTGAGACCGCTTCATCATAATCTCTATAAATATTTATTCAAGCGCGACCGACACTAATGACAGTTGAAAGCTTTTCCTCTTCACACTGCCTGTGGATCTGATTGACTTCTATGTAATGGACCCTCTTGCCATGTCCAGGGAAAATTGAACAGTTTATGCTTACTTTCGGCTCACAGGGGCTGGTGAAGGGGCCGCTGATTAATAACTTAGCATGTCCTCTCATTAAGGGAAGCCAATGTTCTTGAGAGCATCCTAGCACTGGGCACCTACCAAATTAAAAGCCTGTCTGCCACTGTATTATGTGTCGAGGGCCATTAGTGGCAATTGAAGCTAGAATCCTCAACATAAACCCTGTTAACATAATGAAGGCACTCTTAGTTAGCTGATTAATGCAATTTAAAAAGCAATGTGGTAGGAGGACCATCACCAAAGCACAAAGCAGCATATCTCCCATTGTGAGGACAGACAGTCAGTCTGTAGGCTAAGTAAGTCAGTCAGTCAGACACTGTAGATAGAGAGAAAGATAGAAATGTCCTTGACAAAGTTTAGCATCTTTAATTGTTTGTTTATTGTGTATGCTGTGTATGTTTGGACGCATTTCCCTTCCAGCGATTCATAAAGTTTATCCCAATGAGGAAAGTGTGCTTGGATTTCTGGCCCGGTTTGCAGATTCTATTGGGCTGTTTTGTCTCTTCATCTCCTCTGGTCCAGCCAGTCCTGCCCATCTGTCACCGCCAGGACCGACCAGGACCGGGAGGGAGTGTGTGTGTGCCAGTGCGAGGGGAAGCAGTTCAGCCCGTCAGCGCTTCTGCTGATGGCGTCCCCTGATAGCACTTGTCCCGATAACTGATCTCGGGCTGTCACGGTAGAGGCAGCTCAAAAAGACGTACAGTACGCGGCCGCAACTCCCTCGCAATGAAAAGCCTCTGCTCGTAAAGAAAATAAATAAACAAATCATGACATTGACCGGTTGGTCAATCTGGCCAAACTGCTCTGCAGCATGGCAACGCATGGCTCCCAGAACAAAAAAGGAACAGAACTAAAATCTAATATTCATTGAGACACGTGTTTCAAGTGAATGATGAAATGAATTAATAATATGTCTACCTATGCATGTGTCATCGAGCAGGACCTTAAGAAATGAACACATATATATACCTTGCTTTGTTATAGGCCTGTGTTGTACTTGTTCTATCTGTCTGCATCTGTCTGTCTCTACATTTCTGAGCTCCTGTCGTTCTTCAATCTGTGGATTTTTTTTTTTAGAGGATTGTGTTTGGAGGGCTCTGGGGTGAGATGGGGTAAAGATGAAGAAACACTTTAAAGTGGAATTCGTGAAATAACTCACCTCTGGCTCGGGAGACGGCAGCTCGCCCACTCACCATCTGCCGGGAGTCTGGGAGCCAACCTCTGCACAGAATACAACAAAAAATCAATGATGAGCAATGTTCATATGCGGTGGGTAAGGAAATGGAGAATTTGTTTTTTTTATTTAAAATGCGGTGTGTGTGTGTGTGTGTGTGTGTGTGTGTGTGTGTATAGACCTTGTGCAGAACTCTGCAGTGTCAGGTTTGAACAAGGGGGAAAAAAAGATGAAAGGTCAAAACAGAACAAAAGAACAACAAAACAAAAGAACACTTGATTGACTTAACCGAGGTCAAGAAAGGACAGGACACATCACATCACATTTTAATCACAAGGCTCATTTGTTTGTCTGCATTCGGGGATGCTAAAGGCAGGTCCCTAGACATGCACATGCTTCACTGGTTTTCTTTTGGTTTCCGCCAAACTATGGCCCAAATTCTTTGGGGAAAGACACGGGGTCTTTCAGGCAATCATGTGATGAGCATAAATGAAAAAATGGTTTTGTACAATATAAAAATGTCTCTGTGTTGATTGCATTTCCCATTGAGTTGACAACTGGTGCAATACGTGTTGAGGCTTCATGAATGACAGGTTAGCAACATAAGGCGTACAAAGAGCTGGAGTTTTCTTCGGGATTTTTGCCATACATTTTTTTTCACCTCCTAAACTGCTGAGTTGGTATTTGAAGAAAGCAAACATAAAAAAGCACAAGCAAGTAAAGAGAAAGTATTCGCTCCCTGGAATAGGCTTTCCACTTTATCACAACATGTTTCTACAGCTTAGTTTGTTTTCCTGTCTTCTTGTTGTTGTTTTTTATCAAATGACACAGCCGTCACTCTGGAATCATCTCCGTGTGCTCTCTTCCAGGACGGAGCATGTCTGCATCACTCACTGCTGCCTCAGCCCACAGATAAGGATGGACTACATTCACACTCTGGGTGAGTGAGAACGGTTCTAACACTTTGAATGAAGAACCTTTTTCTCCTCTGGGACATACTGTACGCGCAAGTTTTTTTGCCATTCAAGCTATGCCAGGCATTTTGCTGTGATTTGAAGTCATGATTCAATTGCTATTGACTAGAGTACATTGATCATGACTCTACGCCCATTTCATTTTCACCACTGGCAGATTCATTTTCCTTCTGGAGACAAATTTCATTTTCACACCGAGGGCAAGTGAATGATGGGCTGTTTATAGTTGAAATGCCACGAATAACGGCACATGGAAGCAGCGCCAAAAAGCATTAATACACTTAATGTATGGAGATATAGTAGGGAATGTTTTCCATCCAAGTGCATTTGCTTAATTGTGTATTGTGGGATTTCTAAAGCACCAAACACCAGGGTGTATTGACCGGCGTGTGGTTTGGGTTATTAGAAAGCAATTGAGCAGTTCCACGTATTTAACCGAAACACACAGGTCAGTGACAGGAACATGACAAATGTTTTCAATGACCGATGGCTGTGGGGTATTGCTATGGCAGCTTTATTTTTTTTGTATTAGTCGGCTAATTTTTCATTTGAACAATGCCTGACACATTATGACAAGACGTTGCTGCCAAATACTGTGTGAGCCTAAATCACCCAATAATGTTTGATTGAGAGGGTGAAAATCTCTGGTCTAATCTTTGAATCAGCGACTGTTTTCTTTCCATTTTATATTTAAGTTCATGAACTCCATTCATTATTGCAATACGCATATTGAAGTTAATATCGTACAACCATAACCACCGCCTACATGAGCTTGGCACAATGTCTCCTGGTTTGTGTGGTCCATTTTGCGTTCTCTTTTTTATTAAACTACAATTACCACAATTCCCTTCTAGCAGTCAGTTGCAGCACCAACATTTGTTATTTTATATAACGTATCATTACTTTGTCATTCATCGTCACCTTTGAGATCGTTCCAATTTCTTACAAGGATCTTAGCCCAGTGAAGTCCAGAGGACTGTGTCCACCCCAGGTAGCTGTATCTCATCCCCTTAGCATTACCATTAAGATGGCAAGCATGTCTCGTCAACGTTTCCCTCAGTAAGGAGACAGTCCAAAGGGTCTCGTCACCTTATGTTATGAAGACGTTCATTCGGTTGTTCAGTTTTGGCTCGGTGAGGCCACTAACTCTACTAATACATCATTCTAAAATGGTGGTAGTTTTAAAGTCAACATTAACCGTGCTTTCTTTTGATTTTGCTCAACTCTAGAGAAAAGCTAAACGCTAGTTCCCGCTAAGCTTATAACTTAAATGCACAGCACCACCGACACACTTCCGCACACCTTTAGCTCCATCTCTCTCTCAAGTAGAGAGAGAGAAACAGACAAGAGAGAGAGGGATAAAGAGAGAGAACGAGGCATGCAAATGAGTAGTAGAGCAAATCTATATTGTATTGTACATTAATTATGGGCACTGGCTTACTTACAGACCCATAATTAACCTCATGATTTCGCCCCTACTGCACCTACGTGATAAAGGCCTATACACATGAATAATATGCACATTTTAATAAATATAATCTCCCATGTTTAATTGCGGCGCTGTCTTTTTTTAAGTGGCCATTAACTTCCAACTCACAGTTCCCTAACGGGCAAAAGGAAAAGCTAAATCATCTAAATTTAAGTCAGTGAGTCCTGTTAAACGTGGCTTCCCCAGCTCTATGGTGAAAACACGTTGAGCATCACAGCCATCACTGCCCCCTGGGTTAGTCATCACACCTTCTTCCTTCCAGGGAGACGGCTCTCAAATACCCCAGGTCAGCATCAGGTGCATGTCGTTTAGCTAGCGACCCCGCTCAAGCAGGCCTGCAACAGAAACACAACAGAAACAGTCAAACAAGGCAGGGAGGGGTTCATCACAAGCAGTCACATCAACTGAGTTTGAACGCGTGAAGGATGACATCGTGGCACGATGTGTGAACTAACTCAACATGACCCTAAGTGAAGAAATGCCTTCAGGAAAGTACATTTTGATTTGAGAGAAAGCGAGTTTTATATTGGAATATAGTATGAGTCCAGAGTATGATATGTATGCTTCATATACATCAGTCCCCCCCCCCCCCCCCCCCCCTCCCCCCCCCCCCCCCCCCCCCCCCCCCCCCCCCACCA
>OOFB01005912.1:0-14510 GCA_900323305.1 Trachyrincus murrayi
AGTGACAGAGCTTCAACACGACTCATAAAGGGCCCAGCTGTTGGCCCATTGGCTGGCTGTATAGACTCACTTACACACTCACATGCACTCACGTGCACGTCACACACACACACACACACACACACACACACACACACACACACACACACACACACACACTGCTGTGGTATAATCTATATGGACATATAGATTAGTCCCAGTGGGCAGAGAAATAGCTGCTTGTAATGACCAGCTAGTAGGCTAATTGAAGCAATCCTTTAACGCATGTGATCCAAGGCACTGATTTGAGTGTTAAGTTACAGCCACTAGCAGTAGTAGTCTAGTAGACTTAGTAGCCTCAGAAGGAATTATATGAGTTTAGGCAGGCAATTGCTCACTAATTACTCCCTGCTGTGCATTCAAACGTATGTGTTATACAGTCATATCATTCTAACACCACCGGATTGAAAAGAGGGTTTCGTTTGTCTATACGTGACTTCATTGTAAGGCTATACAATCACTGCATGGCAATCGGTAAGCTACCACCCCCAGTACATTTATCATATTGTACCATGTCATTCTGCCAAGTCTGCCAGTCATCGCGTCAGTGTAATTGACATCCGATCCGCTAGATGGCAACATGCAGGAGGTGCTCAGACGCAGAGGCTCCTCTACGAGCACTTGTTTCTTTAAATCGGCGGAAGCAAGTCGTCCTGACGTCACCAGGAAGATCTCCACCTTACGTGGAAATCAGTCGCTGTTGGAATACCCTTGACTGACCCACGTGAGTCAGTCAAACAACAAACACTTAAACTGTAAATACGTACAGTTAGCGGTACCAGCACCGCACGGCACTGTACTAGTGTTCTTCGGGAAGATCGCGGACTGATTTTAAGTGGCGTGCGCATAGTGCGCATCCATCTGTGGCGAACAGGCCTAGTGGTGGTCTGCAATGTATGCCAAGTGTAAATCTCTGCTTTTATTGCGTCGTTGTGCGACTGCGAGGCATGTTGCCTTGTGGACGAAGAGCTTATCACGGGTCACGACACAGGGGAACGCGTTGACGGTTCTTGGCACCGAGAGGTGGACACATACTCAGCATCACCTGTACCACAAATGCTCGTCTCCGATCACGCCCTCTTCACAAGTACTTACCAAACCTCAGTCTGCGTTCAGAGTCATCCAGCTGGGCCTCTGTACTAACGTAAGTCATAGCTACGATGAACACGAGAAATCGTGACACCGAAGGATGGCACTATCGTGGACTTGAACTGATCATATTTCTTGGCAGACAAGGGCACCCGATGAAGATGAGTATCCACCGCTGCCGGTCTACACGTTGGAGACTGACACTGCGAAAAACGATGTGTACATAGTTCACGCCAAAGGTCTCCCGTGGGCATGCACGGCCGAAAACGTGCTGCACTTCTTCTCGGGTGAGCACCGCATCCAGACGAATTGGGGGATCAGGTCTACATGCAACCTGCCAGCCAGCTACTGTACATGACGTCTTTTACTTAGTACATGAACTGTGTTTTAGATCGCAGTACATGAACTGTGTTTTAGATCGCAGTACATGAACTGTGTTTTAGATTGCAGGATCCGTGACGGGGTGAAGGGCATTCACCTGACTCTGAACGCACAGGGGAAGCCCAGCGGACAGGCCTTCATTGAGATGGAGCATGAAGAGGATGTGTCCAAGGCACTGGAGAAGCACAGACAGTACCTCGGCCTGCGCTATGTCGAAGGTTTTTCCTTTTTTAACATCTTAACTGATTGCTTTATGTTTAGTGTCTCCTGTAAGGCGTCTTACTTGGAATACTGTATCCTAGCCCCATATGTGCCCTCTACCCTCAATATGAACACTTGGAATCGCTTATCTGAACGTACCCAGTGTACTCGCGCATGTGTCCTCATGAAAAACGTACTGATACTTTGTTGATACGCTGCGAAACAAACATTTAGACCCACTTCTTGTGTCGCCTTGTCGGTTTTAAGCGATACATCCAGAGTGCGGCGGCCATGTTTGGAGTTCTGAGCTTCACCCATGGACGTAAACAACTCTGGATGTTTTGCTTAAAACCGACGAGGCGACACAAGAAGTGGCAGCGTATCAACAAAGTATCAGTGCGTGTTCCATGAGGACACACGCGTGAGTACAGTAGATACTTTCAGATAACCGATTCCACATTGGAAAGTGGTTTAAAAAGACCAGCGTAGGCCATTCATTCATTCAGTCAACAACAAGGGGGTAGATGACAAATACACGCGCATGTCGTCCTCAGTGTACGAGGTGACCGACAGAGACGCAGAGACTCTCCAGAAGACGTTGGCCAGCACGCCGGCTAGCGTGCCGGCGGCCAGCGCTGCGGCTAGCGTGCCGCCGGCCGGCACGGCGGCCAGCAATGGCGTGGTGCGCATCCGAGGACTTCCCTTCAGCTCCACCGAGGACGACATCCTCAACTTCTTCTCCGGTATGCTCCGGTGGTCCTCGTCCCCCGCCCTTAACACGTGTCGTCGTCTCTTGTCACACGCCTCCAGTTCAGTCGTACAGTTGTTATTATTCCGTGTATGAGATTGTTATTGATCACATGTATGAGAAGTTGGGGTGAAAAAAGACAAAGTTTGATTGTATCGATCATCTTGTGATGAATCTGAATTGCACACAAAGCTAATTTGACATTTTAACAAAGCTATGCCAGATACCAGAAAAACTCTTCCTGACTGCAAAACAATCTGTCCTCTTTCCCCCTCCGCTGTCCCAGGGCTACATGTAGTGGAAGGTGGCATCACCATCGTGCAAGACTTAAAGGGGAGGAACTCGGGAGAGGCCTTTGTGTGCTTTGCCTCCCAGGACATGGCTGACGAAGCTCTTGAACGAGACCGAGCGCTCATTGGCAACAGGTAGGCTGCTGTTTACAACTGCCCAGAGCCAGCTGAAATAACAACACATTTGTCACCTTTGGAAATAGTCTCGTATCTGAGGACAGTTGCTGCTGGGTATTGTTCACTGATTTGAGGATATTTATTATTTAAGGCCTTACAAAGAGTCTTTCAAATATGGGTTTGAAGAGAATGGGATCATAGTCGGAAATCTAATAATTTTTTTAGAACTCCCGTTAAAGACTTCATTAAATGAGAATGGACTGTAGAGTTTATTAATATATTACGATGGTCAAGGCATGCATTTAACCAATTTCTGTTGTTTAACAGAGCTTTATTAAACGGATAAAGCTCAAATCTTGAAGATCCTTTGAATATCTCTGCTGCCTTCTCCATGACATCTGTCATGATGATCCAGGTTCATCAAGGTGTTTGAATATCTGCTGTCTTGTGTTTGATGTCCCCATGACATCTGTCATGGTGATCCAGGTATATCGAGGTGTTTGCCAGCACTAGCTGCCAGATCCGGTCTAGTTGGAAGAGGCGGGACTCACAGGGAGAGACTACGTCTTCTCACAGCAGTCAGCCCACCGGCTCACCTTCGTGGGGGGAGCGCAGCGGTGAGGGGCCTCACTCTGGCACCGCAAAGCCAAAGCAATTCTTTTGTTTTTACATAAAGTACTCAAACGCTTGGGGACTATCTACATTTGTAACAGTATTTTGGTCAAAATTGGTCTCTTTTCTTCCCCCCCCCCCCGTCAGCAGCATCCAATCCACCTACAACTTTACATTACGTGCACATGAGGGGCGTGCCCTTCACTGCGACTGGACGAGACATCGCTCATGTAAGGCCGTGACATCATCATCAATGGACACCCAACACTTTTGTTTAATATATAATAATGCTTTTATCCAAAGCGTCTTACGATAATACTTTATTGATCTCTGACGGAAAATTCGGGTGCCACAACAGCGAGTACAGGACAGTACGATAATAAAAACGACTAAAAACAATCAAACTACAAAAACATATTCTGATACGTGTTATGTACACCGAGTAGTACAGGACATTATCGATGTGACTGCATACGTGTTGCTTGGATACTTGGGTGGGGGAGCGTGATGGTTTTTAAAATATTCTTCGCGATCC
Source organism: Trachyrincus murrayi (assembly GCA_900323305.1). Classification (NCBI taxonomy): domain Eukaryota; kingdom Metazoa; phylum Chordata; class Actinopteri; order Gadiformes; family Macrouridae; genus Trachyrincus; species Trachyrincus murrayi. Next base: position 4,013 of record OOFB01005912.1, read on the forward strand.
CCTCTTCTTCGTTACAGTTCTTCTCCCCGCTGGCCCTGTCCAAGATCCTCATTGAGTTTGGGCCGGGAGGGAGGCCCAGGGGGGAGGCAGACGTGTACTTCAGATCTCACCTGGACGCAGTGTCAGCCATGGACAAAGATAGGCAGTATATCGGTAGGTGTCTTTAGGGATTCAGTCACATTCACACACGATTGCACAGGCAATATGTTGTGAAGGCAGCTCAACACAATATGCTCAAAGCACCGCAGGAGAATATTTTCATTTAAGTTGATTAAGTCGATAAAAACCAATAACGTTAACTCTTTTGTTATTGTATGATACATTTGTCATGCATTATCCTGATCTGTGGTGGTATTTTTGTGAAACTGCGATGTAATCGTAGAATTTCTTCTAAAATGCATTTTCTTTTTTGTTTAGGAGAGAGATACATCGAGTTATACCTCAACTCAATAAATAGTACCACGGGTAAGTAGTAAACCTTTTTTTATTCATTCATAAAAAATCCTAAAAATGTTCATATTTGGCTCCTGTGCTCGTTGGTTTTGTAAATATGTTAGGAACTTTTGAAAACCACTTGTTTTTGTGAGGCTAGTTGAGTGTACAACCAATGTTAATTACAATTAATGTACATTTTCCAGATGAATATGTGAATAATAAATGCTGGTTTCAAGGCGATGTGCATCTTCACTCAAGTGAAGCCTTAGTACAAAAACAAAATTGCCGTTTTGCGTTTACTTTAGCTGGCGCGTAATTCAGATCTTCTTTCTGTAGGTGATGACTGAAAGAGAAGACGTCGACTACACAAGATCATTTTGTTTATTTACTGTATGACAGGATGTGCATATGACACAATAAAGATGCCTATGGTCAAACACAAACTGCCTAGTAAACGGTCTCTTTTTGGAAGAGGTGAATTTCTTTGAAACTCAAATAAATTATCATATAGGCAGAGGTTATTGCCAACAGTTCTAGTATGGATGATTTCTCTTTTAAAATACAGAATAGTCTAGTATTTACAGCTTCATACCATCTGAACCAGCTGTAAGATGACTTCTGACAGGTAAGCAATTAAAGGTCTTGCATGTCGTTCTCGGTTGAAAATACGACTTGAAATTTCACACATTCAAATATTGTGGCCCAATAAATAAATTGTTGGTCAAGCAACCATTGCTAGTCTTCCTACCATTAGAAAAAAAGACCCATGACTGTTATTAATTTTAAATGCTTTCCTCATAACCGCATGGAAGGTGTAGTCATTGTAACTCACTTTTTATTGTAAATCAGTTTTTAAAGATGGTCATTTTCAGACTTCACAATATTCAAGGCCTACAGCGGGTTCAATATGAAGGTATTTTAATTGACTTAATTGCAATAAGTAGGCAAATAGTGTTTTTTTATGATGCTGAAAACTGAAAAAAAGTTACGCAGTTCTAAAAGATTAGCAATTTAGAATGAGACTTAATTCTAAATATTACATGAGAAAGTTACTTTAGTTACTTTTACCAGTTGCTGTATAGTAGAACCGGTTAATATTATGAAGAAAATGGTGTAGAATTACTTTGAAAGGATCTCATTACCATGACACCAAAGATAACGCCTGTCTGTATATCATTGGTTAGTACAATGTAGGCTTTGAAATCATGAATCTTGGCAACTGTTTGACTTTGTATTATAAGATGGAGGATAAAAATAATCATTAGCAAATCCACTTGGTGGACACTTAATAGTGTTTTAAAATGCATAAATACATAAGTGATGACAGGCTGTTAGAATTAACTAAACTAATGCCCCTTTAAGTCTAGTAGTCCCCGCAAGAGTGCTTTAGTTAAAAAAAAGAAGAAAAAAAAGTGCTTTTTTGCAGTGCCTGTAAATTCAACAATAAAAAGAAAACCAATGCCTAAGAATTTGCCTATACATATGTCCCTGTTGCGTGCAGTAAATGTGTGATTTTGAGGTGGGTGTTTCAGGTGGGACTCGAGGCGTATTGCTGTAGCAACAGGAAGTAGCAGGTGTCGCACACGTTCTCCGGCAGGATGGACGAGGGCAGCGGCAGCTCATTGGTCAGGCAGCTCTCACAGAAAACCCCGCTGCAATTCTTGCACTGTTTCTAGAGACGGGAAAAAAAGCACCAGCACACAATCAAACCAACCTGCTTTTACCTCCGCTGGGCACCGAACTAAAGGTTAGGCTTTCGGAATACAAATGTGGTACCGTTTCTAAACAGAGATGGTTTATGCACAACTGGTTCATTCGCCGAGTCGTATCTACAAGTTCTACTGAATGTTGGATTATAAATATTCGCTCCCCACCACGAATCATCGTTTCTATTATGCAGTTAATATCCATTTATATCATGAAGTGACTTTTATTAACTGAAGGTGACAGTGGCAAAGTGTCTACTCTTTTCGAGTGAAGCAGCATCTTCAATCAGGTTCTGCTCTTGTGTACCTTAATCCTTTTAAGGGACTCCTCCTGTTCACATATAGTGCAGATGAACGGCTGGCTCAGATCCAGCACGGATTCCTCCTAGACGGGACAACACATTATTATTACAGCTCTGCATATTGGGAAGCTCAAGGTTCAGCAATCTTCATCTCTCCACTTTATCTCTTTATTTATCTGCACGTGTGTATATCAATTTAAAACCAATGATCGTATATTATTTTGCCCGTACCTTTCCATTGTCACGTTCAGATGAGGGCCTTTGAAAAAGGAGAGGGGGGGGGGGTGAGTGTGAGTAAGTAATGTGAAATAACGGTTAAAATAATTTAAAAATGTCAAATGATAATCCTAAGTGCTTACATGGGGGAACCCTGGGCTGTGTGGTCTACTGACGCCTCCCTCTGATCGCTCTCCTTCTGGACTCTTCTCTCCTGGACATTCACGTTCTGCAGTGATTGGTTTTTTTAATAACCAGGCTAATACTAGTCGCAAGATAACCACACATTCGACTGTTGTAGACTCTGTTATATACACATTCATCTCACAAGGCTGTGCTGCGGTTCAGCTTGCGCCGTGTGCGGCCGTCCCTTCTGTGGCACCGAGGACTCCGTGGGCTGGGTGCCGACCGGCTGATCGCTCCGTCGGGCCCTCTCTCTCCTCAGCTCCAGGTCCAACTTGTACCTGGAATGAAAAACGTTTTAAACTTGCGTACGTCTATGCATCTACTGTGTATGGATGTGCTTCAGCTGAATGTCAGCCTAAAAGACTGCCTTTTCTTGAGCCAAGTAACATTAGAGAATGTTACTGGCAATATGGCTTCCATTCGCATTTATTCGCTGGGTGGCCATCTTGAATTCGAGGGGGTTAGCAAGGCAATAGTTTGTCTAACTGTCTTGCTGTTTGTATAACTTTTACATTTTTGATTTTGTGGAAAACTATGAAACTTGTATTCCTATGCAGTATCAGTAAACTGTTACAAAGCTACCGTCAGCTTCCGGAATCCTCAGCAATACCCCCCCAGTGTTGTTTTGAATTCAAGATGGCCACCAAGCGAATAAGACAAATACAGCATGTGTTGACATCTACTACCTCTGTCTCCTCAGGTGCTCCACCTCCGTCTGCAGACTCTCAATCTTGTCCCCAAAATCCTGTTTGAACAGGCGGTTCGCCTCCTCGGCCAGATCCCGCTCTCGCTGAGCCTGCTTGGATCTGGGTTGAGGAGGGGGGCCACATAAACTCATGGTAAAATGAAAACTTAAAACTAAAAATAAATAAAAACATAAAAAGAGGTGGGAGAGAAATCTAGTGACGACCATCAATAAGTCCTAAAGTATATGGAAAAAAAGTCAAAACGCATTTGGTAAAGCCGAAGCAAGCGGTTTTTATTGAGTTATCTTAATAGCCTTGTGGTTACGACAGTTTACACCAATGTTATTGTTTACATACAAGTTGAAATGATTAAAACCCATTTGGCCCTGTTGACTCTCTAGTAGTAGGTAAATGATCCTGACCTGGCGTTTCACACAGATGCAAACTCTGAAACACAACATCAACACCGGAAAAAAACTACAACTCCGGAACAGGGCAACAGGAATGGCTGTAGACCCCCTTGGTACTAATTATATCTAGAAAATAAAGAATATAGAATATCATTGAGTTGGTAGAGAACATGATTCATGGCCTTTTTTTATGATGCGCCAGAATCCAGGAAGCCTTTGCTGTGCTAAAAGCATATGCGCCACCGTTAAGAATAATCCGTCCAATCATTGGCTACTTTCAGAATACTCTGTCCAATCATTGACTACTTTCAAAGCAAACAGTCCAAGGGGACGTATAGACAACCATGTGTTCTACTGTCAATTCCAGAAATGCATTGCAAAGTCAGCGCCAACCACATCTGTCCGGAGACTAAATGAACCGTGTGTAATAAATGTTATAATTGTGATATTATTATTACTAACACAGGAAAAGAGAGGGTTTTTGCTAAAAGGCTGGATTCAGTCCATAGTTCTACACTCTGCAGTCTTCCGGGATGTGGTGTATGAGAAGTCAGTTTAAATTACCCCCCCCCGCGACAACAAAAACGGTATCATACCGGGAAAAATAAAAAATATTCTAGTTGGATTATTTCTACATTAAGAATGGAATTGCGGGTTTTGTTTTTAAACTCGGGGTCCTGACGTATGAAACTATAGTGCGGGGCGAGGCCTTCAGGGCTGAGCCTGAAGAAGCCTTCCCGCGGCTGAGTTCAGGGACCTGGCCTGCTTCACCAAATGCTTATCGCTGGTTATGCACGCATTAAAGATGAGACGAAAACAAAACAAAGCAAAAGATGAGCGGATAATGGGGTAAAAGAAACGAATGGAGTGAGAAAAGACAAACAAACAGGAAAAAGAGGAATCATTGTAGGTAGAAGTCGTAGTTCATTTATCTCGCACTGAGTAATGTTTCTTAAAACAACAAGCTGGATAAAAACGATCGGTACCTCGCCATGATGTAACCCCAAATATTGGCGAGATATCTTCAAAAATTGCTCCGTAGATTCAAACTTGATAATCCAAAATGGTGGGTTTTTGGTGTTGATTTTACTATTTGAATTTGAGTTAGCTTCCAAGACCAAATCACTGTTTGTTATATATATACGCCCCTTCGCTAGCACGAGTTGAGAGACGGTTTATGTATTCAGTATATCTACGAGGGGATAAAGAAAATAGTACCTTTACCAATCATTGTAAACAGACGAAAAAAACGCTGAATCAGGTTTTGTTATTTTATACATTGGCAGAATCCGCTTTGTTGCCGTTCGTCTGTGTACTAAAAGTGTGACCTTTGAGACCTGTTTCGCCGTGCAATGTAAGTCAATGGGGAAGAGAAAAAAAACGCTTTTGGATTATCAAGTTTGAATCTACGGAGCGACTATTGAAGATATCTCGCAAATATTTTGAGTTACATCATGGCAAGGTAACTACACAACCCAAACCTCTACCATCTTTACCATCTTTCTAAACATGTGCTTGGGTTTGGTTATTGTAGTCTGGTATGTAATAAACCTGTCCACCTATCCTGCCCATTCTCTCTAACTCATCCATCGCACACCTAATGTTTGAAGTGTTTTATTGTGTGTTTTAGGGTTATTGTTATTAGTAGGCAGGGCAGAGGGGTCCCCGCATGTATTTTAAGTCTCTTTTAACTTGTATGAGGACATAATCAATGTTTTAGGGGTGTGACCGTGAGTCTCGTCAGGATGCCTACCTGCTCTCCAGCTGTTTGACTGTCCCGGCCATCTGGTTGATCTTGTCCTCCAGGCAGGAGATGACGTCCGTCTTTTGTCTGGAGCTGGCCTCTGAGCTCTGCAACACATAGGGACCACATGACGTCACCAGCCTCCTGTCCTCGCTCCCTCCCGACAGACACGGTCAAGAGACGGAGGCGGCGGAAGGACCCTTACCTGTGCCTTGTGGGTCAGCTGCTGGTTGAAGGTGCGCAGGTCTTCCAGCTGCTGCCTGAGCTCCACCAGGGCATCCTGCTTCTCGCACACGTCCTTCTCCAGCATCTTCATGGACAGCTCCATCTCCTGCTTCATGCCGATCTGCACCTCCAGCTCCTTCTCCACGTCCTGAGAGGCCAACAAGAGGAGACGGTGTTGTTCTTTTGTGACGCTACAGAACAGGTACTTTGGCACCGATGAGTGCCCCTTTCTCTATAACGTTAAGAGCCGGCACTTAATGCTGCATACACATTTAGCCAAAGCATAACCTTGCTTCTGACTTCTAATGAGCCATTAAAAAAAACAACATTACAAAGTGAAACTGAGGAGCTATGTGGTCTAACGCAGGCTGACTGACTGACCAGGCGAAGTAGGGTTTCCTCCTTCAGCTGCTTGCGTGTTTCCCCCAGTGATTGTCCATCTGTTCCTACTGCTGCTGCTACTGTGTCGCTTCTCAAGGCCTGGAGGAGAAGAAGACGAAAACATGTCTATAAACAGCGATCACACAGTTCTCATAAAACAAGTCATTGGAAGAATTTTATCCTTCACATTTTTTATTGATTTTTTTTAATCACAAAATTAACTGTGGGACCAGTTATTATTTACTACAGTTGATGCTTGTAAAAATTGTGTCTATGTAAGAGCCGTCCCTAGATTTCGAAGGTTTTTCCCAAGGATAAAACTATTAAGAGAGTTTATCTTTGGTACGTGAAAACATAACATGATTCATAGCCACAGTTTCTGCCACTAATGTGTTTCATCCAACGGAGGTCTAGCAATTAAAAGCCCTCCCGAGTACTTTGAGGATCTGCCAAATAGCACAACCCAGGAGGTACGAGGGACAAGCTGTCCAGCAGTGTACGCTAATGATACCTTTCGGTTTGACTCCATCTGGTATGAGCTCTCCTCTTTTACCCGTTCCACATCTTCTTGTAAGGTGATGACCCTGTTGTTCGCCACTGCAAGCTTGGGAAATGCAAGAAATGTTAACATTTCCATTTGATAAATTCTTTTTCAAACGCATTATTAAGAAAAGGTTACATTAAGAAATGGTTTAAAAGAAACCAAAATGTCTGCCGTTGTCATAAAGCAGGATTCCTGAGCTGAGATACTGAGACAAGGTAGCGACATAATACAAGGTGAAGCCCACCTCCTCCGTTAGCTTCGTATTGGACTTCTCAAGAACATCCACCTTAGCCTGCAGGTTATTTACCGATGCACTGTGGAAATAGACACAAAGTTTCATTAACATTGCTGAACATCGTATGAGGATTTGCGTCACGAATGTCTTTTTGACGCACCTTAAATGTCTGTTCAGCTCCTCCACGTAATTCTTCTGATCAAGAATTGCTGTGATCTGACCGTCTCTAAAGTATGGGGAAAAAACGGTACGTGAACACCCAACAATAAAAAACAAATAAGTCATCTATTCACAGCCTCATATTCAAACCACTAAACTAAAACTAAAACCAATTACACAGGCAAAACATGCCATCGCTAAACTAGAGTGGAATGATGGGAACTATTGAGAACTATTGAGATGGTTTCATGTAATGAATAGTGAGATCAGGGTGGTCCGTGATGGGGAAGGAGGAAGCGCTCACCCCTCGGTGCTCTTGCTACTGTGGCCGCTGTCTTTAAGGTACATTGAGAAATCTATGACTCCAACCTGCACACGGTGGTAGAGGGGAAGAGTGTTCACATACTCTCTTTAACCACAGAGCACACGCCAGATGAAAATAGAAGGTTTGAATGGTTATTATAACACAGTGTAATATTCCAAATGTGTGTCATGTGCAGGCCAATGCACGCACGTTGGTAGTAACTACTGACACCGCAGCAATGTTTAATATTTAGCCGTTGTCCATCAGAGAAATTGTCAAAGGAAGCGATACATTCAATGCAAAAACAAAGCCTGTTACAAAACAAATAAATGAAAGAAAAAGGAAGAAATGAGAAATGTAGGAAAACCTGTGAATCCAAGTCTTCTCCCTTCATGCAGAGGTTGGCATCGATGACGTTAAGGCCGACAAGTAGTCCGGCGATCACGGCTCCCTCTTCCTCCATCATCAAGGCATTCGCCTCGTAGAACTCACTACAACACAGAGAACACAGACATTACATTTAGCATGCCATACTCTAGCTACTGTCGTTTCTGTAGTACATTATAGTAGTAAGAACATAATCAGACTCAAAATGCATTAGTCAAAAAAATGAATAGGGTCCTTGCCATAATTGTACAAAATATGCCTAATCTTTTATCTAAAAACATTTTGTAATATACACTGTAGGAGCCATATTTAGTTTTGCAGTTTAATTTCTGTTGCAGTTTGTATTTTTCTCACAAGGGGGGGGGGGGGGAACAGGACGTTTTGTTTTCAAGAGTACATGTTTGATTGGGAACAGGTCACATGGGAACAGGTCACAGGTGTGTCGGTTGGGCAGAGCACACAGTTTTTCCACCGCTACACAACACTATTGCTGCACTGAAACGTGTCATTTATACATTTTTTCATACAGAAACTGTGCCAGTGCTTCGGACCTTGTCTACATCTCAGCACAAAGAGGTAATGGACAACCTCTATAAATCCTACTACTAGACACATCTATGCACAGCAAACATGTCACTTTCAAAGTCATCTTCATCATCCTTTCAGTGAAGCTACCTTAGCAGGTCCTTCCTGTTGATGATGGTCTTCATGTAATCAGAGAGTTTCTTCTGCATTAAGGCCAATCGTAGCCAGGCACGTCCTCTTCCTAGAGGTGTTCTGCCAGAAAACACAGCAAGTTGAGAAAACTATAAATCACCCTCATCCATCTGCATTCCACATGTTATGCACTCTTCATACTTCTCTTTTAACTCTTCGGCCAAATCCCAAGATCAGCGATAAAAAACGTAACCAAAATATAAAACGTTTTTTTACAAACATCAAAATACATGCATCCAAACAAAATGACTTAACAGGTAGCTTCTGTGTACCAGACTTACTTGAGACCAGGCAGGTCTTTTACACTTGCAGTGATCTCTCCTGCTTCAGGTGTTAGCTTCTCCACCAGCTCCAACGCCCCCCAGAACGACTTGTTCTGCCCCAGGAACGTCTTCTTGGCTGATTAAACCAGACAAATAACAAAATTCAGCATCACTCTTTTTTTTGTGAGCAATTGTTCTTGACTTGTAATGACCATTTACACAAAACATAGTATTGGGTCATGGATATAGATGATCAATAATGTTTTTTTCCCCCCCCACATACTTTTCAGCCCGTGTTTCAAACAGTGCTCCATCACCACGAAGAACTGTTGGAGAGGCGCGTAGTCGGAGTCGAGTGTGCGGCCCAGGTTGAGGGCCGACTCGATCAGGCCTTTGATGCTCAGCTTGGCCATGTTCATCAGGTTGAGCCTCTCGATGGCAATGGGATCCTTTGGATCTAGGAGAAAAGCGACCAACAGGCAGGAACATGAAATAAGACTTTTGCCGGATTTTTGTCTTTCCGCAGCCCTCATGCAGGTCCTTTTTAAAAACAATACAATACAACTTTAGTGAAAGAGATTGCACTGTGTTGACTTGGCTTTACGAGAGTGTCTACAGTGGCAGTGGTGGAGAGCACAATATTGATGTTGACAGCAGAGCAGGCCATAAGTCTTGGTTTATCACTTCAAGGTCGTCATGTTGTTTGTCTCCCTGGGATGAATCCACAGTAGAAGTGATGAGAGGAGTGCAGGTCATTTGGTTTTGGTAGACGGGTTCTGAGATGGCTGTTTTATGAGTTTGGCGTCGGGTTGCAAGCAAATGAAAATCACGTATCTCTGATGGATGTTTTGTGCGTCTGGTCGTTTGTTCCCAACAGAAAAGCCTCAAAACATGAGGTACTCATAAGGATAGCATTTGATGTAAATATAATATGCAAAGCTGGGTTTCAAGGAACTATTGGTAGTACCGTCATCCATTTGTGAAGATAAGTATTCCTGTAATTGGAGATCTTTTTAATGGTGGCAGCAGGCACAGTAAGCAAGAGATTCCTGGAAATGTGAATAACACACGAGTAAGCAGATTTGTATGCTTTAGAGACTAATGATTTAAAACAAATTAGCAGCACCATTAAATATATAAGTGCTTACTTATAACAGAATATTCTATGTTCCATAGCTTAAAACAATGTGGGCTGAAAAAACTAAGAGGTCAAATAGCCGGAATTCTTTGTTTAAATTAGATTAGTTAAGGAATAGAATGATCACATTCTGTGGAAAAGGGCCAGGACATCTATTTTGAAATGTATTATTATTCTATCCACGGAGGATAGTGCAGTTCTTACATGCAGTACAGATGCTGGGTTACATCCAGCCTTCGGTCAGGGTGGATGGAAGTGAATGCGATACGCCACAACCTATATGTGCTGCGTGATTGGCCGGCTAATTTAGCATTTGGCTATGTTGAGCAAAACAGATACCGGAAATGATTCGCTTAAAAACACACACACACACACACACACACACACACACACACACACACACACACACACACACACACTGACTGCGCACCGTGGCCACACGTGACTTACGATATGATTG
>OOFB01005913.1:9866-27374 GCA_900323305.1 Trachyrincus murrayi
ACAAGACGATCGATGGACAGCCGGTTCATTTCATTTCCAATCAAACGTAAAAGGCTGAATATTTACCGAATAACAAACTTCCACTTCCCCTGAACCCAGGACACGCCTTCCAACTATCACAACGAGGCACTGGCCCACCGCGACTCCACCCCCACTCCACCCCCACTCCACCCCCCCCCCCTCCCCCCCCCCCCCCCACCCCCGCACCCACACCCACCCACCCACCCCCCCCCCCCCCCCACCCCCCCCCCACCCCCCCTCACCCCACCCCCACCCCCCCCCCCACACACACACCCTCACACACACACACACACACACACACACACACACACACACACACACACACACACACACACACACACACACACACACACACTGTAATATCTTGTCTATTTAGTCTTTCTAGATGTTGTATGTATATTGGATGCAGGGCGACCATTGATGTTCTGTTGATGTTTTGCAGGGCATTCAGGCCCAGACCGTAGCTAACTTCTACCTGGCCTTTGAGGCTCAGCTGACCATCATCCCTGTCATTAACAAGGTAAAAAACCTATGACATGCTTATGTCATATATGGAAATATAGCTCTCTTTCTATACCACCTGGTCAAACGTTGCGCTGTATGTTTGTTACACTGACGGAGCTCCTTTGATCCTTTTATGATACCAAATTAGCGTGTTTAAGCCACGGTATCCGATCTGTGCAGGAAGTGCAATATCTGATGTGTAGCCAGAGGGCGGTGTTGCTATGCAGAAAACGTTTGGTTCATTTTGAACTACACATATTGTTGCGAGACCCATTTGTCTCCGCAGAGTTTAGCACAACGCAGCACTGGAAACACAGTTATGTCCTACTGCGACTGAATCAGGGGTTTTGTCTCAATGTTATTGGTGTTCTCCTTTTTCAGATCGATCTGAAAAACGCAGACCCAGCGAGGGTCGAGGCACAGATTGAGAAGGTGTTTGACATCCCACGCGAAGAGTGTATACGGGTGAGTCAGCAACGCATGCGGTCCTCTGCCTCTCGGCGGTTTGAAGCGAGAGGCTGTCAGTGAGGTGATGAGCCTTGAGGTGGAGGGAGCGCCCGGGGCCAACAGCTCATCTGCTTAGTCAACACAGTTGCACCTGCAGCCCAGTCAACATCATCTTCATCAAGAGGACTTTTTATCCCGTCATCCTACCTGTTTGCAATGCAGGATCAATTGCATTGCGTCACTTTGCATTACAGCGGGAGTTGTCAATAAAAGAGGCCATTGCCACTTCTTCACTGCAATAGTATTACCTAAAACCTGATGTTAGTGAACTGAAAACAATAGTTTTTGATGGCCTCTCATATATGTATACCGTTATAAGTAGCCTACATGAAACTATGAATATTCTTTTTTATAGCAAAAGTCGTTTTTCTCTGTCTGCATACTTTTCCTAGGTGTTGCTTTTATGTTTTTAGTGATCTACAGTTTGACATTCCTTGAGAACTTTAAACCCAGCCAGGGGTTTAAACGTGGTGTAATCTTACCCAGCATGTAAAGTCTGATCTGGCATCAAACACTTTCAACATTCATTGTTCATATTATTCCACCTTTCCTTCAGATTTCAGGCAAACTTGGAACAAATGTTGAGAGAGTCCTTCAAGAGGTCGTGGAAAGAATCCCTCCGTGAGTATTTATTTTCTTTCTTTATTGCGCATAGTGTTTAAAACAAGGCAGACTGCTGCGTGTGAACACGTATGTAACTCTTATTTATCGCTTGTGTCTCTTCATCGACCTCAGACCGCCCTTCTCCAAGGATGACTCCTTTAAAGCGCTGGTGTTTGACTCCAACTTTGACCACTACCGAGGAGTGGTGGCCAACGTCGCCCTGTTCGGGGGCCAGGTGCGGAAAGGCGACCGGATCATTTCGGCACATCTGGGGAAGAGCTACGAGGTCAATGAGCTGGGGCTTCTCCGGCCGCACGAGCACCCCACAGACAGACTGTGAGAGGAATTGATTTGACATAACCCCCTCCCCCCATCACTCCCAATCTCTGCTCAATGACCTGGTTATATTCTGGATACAAGATGCTATGGCTGAACCAGACAGACAACAGGAAGCAGTTAATTAATCATATATGCTTGTATAGCTTGTCTATTGGAGAGCTACATTAAGTAGAATGCACTGTGTTTATAATAAGGCCAAACCAGTGCTGGAAAAGAAACCAGCAGATGACAATGTGTGTTTGTGTTGGTGTGCGTGCGTGCGTGTGTGCGTGCAGGTGTGCAGGCCAGGTGGGCTACATGGTAACGGGTATGAAGGACGTGAAGGAGGCTCAGATCGGGGACACATTGTACCACCAGCAGCACCCCGTGGATGCCCTTCCCGGGTTCAAGCCCGCCAAGGCCATGGTGTTCGCCGGTAAGGGGCGTATAGCTACGCTTACACCTTTCATAAAATAGATCTATTATATATATATATATATATATATATAACTGTAGGTGCATTAGGCAGTGAGCCCATGATGAGCTCCCAGCTTGGGTGCAAAGTTCAAACAATTTCAACTTTTGACAACAAATTTCACTGACCTCTCGAAGAGTGTCCAATCAGATCACAGCTTTGTTTGATGTTCTAAAACCAACAGAATCTGAACAAACATCCAATCATCCAAGCATGGAGGAAAAGCTCATGGTCAGCGTCTCCGAGTTTCCGAGCTATATATATACAGTATATATATATATATATAGGTATAGGTGTACATACTGTATATATACAGTATATATATATATATACGTCCTTGTCATTACGAATGCCCACCCCTGGTGTCCAGTGCTTTGCTGAAAGCTCATTATGTGTTCACGCCTTTATCCTTAAAACAAGCATGCTGTTTTTTTATGAATGGCTTCACTCTCCCATCTCTAGCTCTCTCTCCCCTCTCCCCTCTCTCTAGATTCAAGATTCAAAGGGCTTTATTGGCATGGAAAACATACATTGACATTGCCAAAGCACAAACATCTCCATCTCCCTGTGCCTCTCTATCTTTCTGTTGTGACTCAGGGATGTATCCCATGGACCAGTCAGAGTACACAGCCCTCCGCAGCGCCATAGACAAACTGACACTCAATGACTCCAGCGTGACTGTGCAGAAGGACAGCAGTCTGGCTCTGGGAGCTGGCTGGAGGTACTGTAATACAAACTACTACTGTAATACAGACTACTACTGTAATACAGATTACTACTGTAATACAGGCTACTACTGTAATACAGACTACTACTGTAATACAGACTACTACTGTAATACTACTACTGTAATACAGACTACTACTGTAATACAGACTACTACTACTGTAATACAGACTACTACTGTAATACAGATACAGACTACTACTGTAATACAGATTACTACTGTAATACAGACTCCTACTGTAATACAGATTACTACTGTAATACAGACTCCTACTGTAATACAGACTACTACTGTAATACAGATTACTACTGTAATACAGACTACTACTGTAATACAGGCTACTACTGTAATACAGATTACTACTGTGCAGTACACCTTAACCCTCCGTAGCTCAGACTCTCGAGTACACACTGCTGCTTTTCCTTTGGTTTATTCCCTTTCCATTTGTTTGATTAGTAATACTCTTGCACAGGAAGTGATGTGGCTTACATCACGTCACATCACATCTTCCACCACAACTACATTAATACAAATGAAAGCATCTTTAAATGCAAACTGCCAACATGAATGCCCAGTCAGTCATAATTACAATTGCAGTAACCTTCCCCTTCCCCCAGATGGTGCCATTCCATTGGAATATAGTGCCTGCTTGCTTTGTATAAATAGTTAATCATCAGTATTTAGTAAGAATAATCAGTTTTCTTGCAGAAAAATGCCAATATGTTTAGATAAACTGAGCGACCAAAGACATGCAACACACGCGCACACACACACACACACACACACACACACACACACACTTTAAGGCCAGCTGTAAGGCGAGTGGTTGTTTTACTAGAATCACATACAGTTTTAACCTCCCTGTGTCCCCCTATACCCCCTTCCCTTCCTGGGCGCAGGCTGGGCTTCCTGGGCCTCCTCCACATGGAGGTGTTCAACCAGCGGCTGGAGCAGGAGTACAACGCCAACGTGGTGGTGACGTCCCCCACGGTGCCCTACAAGGCCGTGCTGTCCTCACCCAGACTGATCAAGGTATGGGCTCTGTGGCAGCCGTGCTCCTATAGATTGGTATAGAGCTGTCAGTGATGTGCTGTGCCGGGGTGATGGGCAGCGCAGTGCTTCCCCCTGCTGCCGTCAGCTCTTCTATTCCTGTAGAAAGACAGCAAGAGAATGAAGTGATGCGCTGTTGTGTTTTGAGCCGGTGACAAACACACCTATGGCAGTTTGGCATTTAAATGCCCCCAAAACTGGATTTTCATTATTTGGACAATATATGCATTTCCCAATGTTTATTCTTGTTAGCAAATAAACCAATATGGTGTTACACAAAATGTCAGGGGACAATAGCAGCATCTAAAACATTCAAATACTGTAATAATCAAAATTCTACAAAATCGGAAAATAAAGTTTCACAGTATGTCCAATCAAGTCTGTAATGAGATGAATACAGTACACAAATGTGATATTATAAATCATAACTATAACTATAGTTTATTTTATTTTAAAGGTGCTGTAGATAAGATTTAAGAGGTATAATTTGAGTGTAATTTGTTAGAAATGGCATACCCATCCGTCAGCTATTAGTGAGTGAAATGTTCTGTGAGAATATCGGTTTCGAGTTGACTGCGCCTGTCTCTGTATGAGACAATTTAACTAATTTCTGACCAATCAGGGCATCTCTTGCCTGATTGGTTCGGGGGAATCTGTCTTGCCTGTCAATCACATTCACGGACACAACGTTATCATCTCAATGGCAGAGAAACGTGGGAAGGGAGGGAGCAGAGATGGTGGGTGTTTTTTTTCGGGTCGTTTATTTTCTAAATCTTGCTCTCTTCCGCTCTTTTCCGCTCTCTCTCTCTCTCTTTACAACTCTCAAATATTTCTTTTAAATCAAAATATTTTGTACAGGCTTGCTGATGGATTCTGGTCATCTGATGGAGGGATTTGTGTTGTATTCTCTTCTCAGGAGCACGGTAGTCAGGAGATAACCATCGTGAACCCAGCTCAGTTCCCAGACCGCTCGGTGGTCTCGCAGTACCTGGAGCCCATGGTGAACGGAACCATCCTGGCCCCAGACTCGTACACCGGCAAGATCATGACTCTCTGCCTGGTACACCACTTATAATACGCTTATCATACAGTAGTCCAGTCAATTTAGTTTGTATAGCCCTTAATCACAGTTAAAGTTTTAACCCTAACCCTAGCCCCCCAAAGAGCAAGGAAAAACGCCCCTAATTAGCAGGGAAGAAACCCTGAGAAGGAACACAGAAAGAGGGATCCCTCTGTCCAGAGATGGGTAGGAGTGCAATGGGTGCCATAATGGACAGACATAATGGTAGCATAACAAGCATAACAAACTTAACAGAAAACAGCAGCTGAGTGAGAGCTACAGATCTTGGGGCAAATGACCAATGGATCGTGTTGTTTTGCTAACGGCGTCACTACTCAAACATTCTCTGAAAAAGGTTTAACAACAATCAACACCCCCTCCTGCTCTCTCTCTCTCTCTGTCACAGAATCGCAGAGGAACACAGGAGAATATGGTGTACATCGATGACCATCGAGTGATGATGAAGTACAGCTTCCCTTTGAATGAAATTGTCGTGGATTTCTACGATCTGCTCAAGTCCCTGTCGTCCGGCTATGCCAGGTAAGGTGGACGATATGGTGAAGAAAAATATGGTACTCGGCTGGTCTCAGCATTGTGTACTCTGACTTTAAGAAGACGAGTGACGCTAAGTTTACATTACACGCTAACTGTTTCTGGACTCAACATAATAACCTAGACCCCAAACCTTTGCAATGGGCTTGTTATGGTCTAATATATGAGGCTGGGACTTTTTGTTCCTCTTCACAGCTTTGATTATGAGAATGCAGGCTACCAGGCCGCTGATTTGATCAAGATGGATATTTTGCTGAATGGGAAATCTGTAGAGGAGCTCACCATGATTGTGCACAGGTACTTTTTTCTATTTAGATGATGTATGAAAATACATTGTCTTGCATGATATGGCCAAAATGGGCAAAAATCACATAAAAATATTTAATTGATGATTTGATTGAGTTAATTGAAGCTATGGGCCTTGCTTGGATCAGTTTTAATATTTTCAGTTACTTAAAATAGTATATTTCCCATATAATCCTTTATTTTCAGGATAGATATAATACGTTGGCAAAAATATAATTTCCTTGATTTAAAGAGAAAACAATATAAATGATTAATACCATAGGATTGTGTAGACCGTTGCATACAATGTACGGGCCCACCCTACTTGGAACTCGAAGACCAATCGTAACTTTTTTTTATCTTTTTTTTTTTTAACCTTCCGTTTACAAGGACATTGTAAGTAAGATGCTTGCAAAAAATGGGATGGGCCACAGCCAATCTGTATTTAATGTATTACCCGAGCCGCTAAGCTAATTGAAGGGCGCTACGCTAGGCCAGCAGCAGCTTGCTCCCTGGAGCCCGGCCAATCACACCTCCCGGTTTGTTGTTCGTTTCTAGGCAACGTGCCAATCACCCTGCAGTCTGTCTCTCACAGGAGGCGCACGCCAGCACTGTTGAAAGTTATGATACGTGACCACCAGGCACAAGCAAGGCCAGGACACCCTGTTAAGCAGAGTATATCCATTTATACGGGCCCTTTAATGGGGGAGTGGGGGGGCTTTTACTTGAACCTGTTTCATGTTTACTGTGGTACAGACATAGTGGGAGTTGGAGACATGTTCTGCTCAGGGCTGGGGAGGGATAATTCAATATTATCGCTTGATGTCTTTGATTGGTATCGTAATTTAATACATTAAGATGCCGACTTACCATGATAGCCAGTTTTGAAGTCTAATTTAATGACGGCTGCATAATAACCCATTATCTCTTCATAACCAGACGAGTAAAGCACAAAGCTCAGTTGCTCTAAGATGCTTTAGGATGACAAGGAGTTTTCTAAGAGAAGAGTATTCTAAGTCGATGACAAGAGTTTCTTACTTCATATCATATTATACATCATATTCATATTCATATTCAACAGTTTTACATTATTCCATTCAACTCCTCCAAATGCAGTTCATCCATTACATTCTGCTGTGTTTGTCATGTACTGTATGTGTAAGGATTGAAGGTATTTTATTGTGTGCTAAATCCACAGACAGAGGGCCTACACTGTGGGAAAGGCCACCTGTGAGCGTCTCAAAGATGCCATACCCAGGCAGCTGTTTGAGATCGCGGTCCAAGCGGCCATCGGGAGTAAGGTCATTGCAAGAGAGACGTAAGTTCGAGGGTTTTGGGCGTGCAGTAGAGCGATGTGTCCTCATGGACATGCTGTTCTGGAGACTTTGTTTTTTACTGTTAGGAAACAGCCTGATTCGACTGTATGTAGGATTATCACATATTTTGGAAAACAAAATACACCAAAATGCTTTGTATTTTGTAATCATGCTTATTTCAATTATCCTTTCAGAGTGCAAGCATTGATTCTCAGATAATAACAGAAATGGTGTCAGAATCCATACATTTGCTTTTCAGGATAAAGCCATATAGAAAAAATGTCCTCGCCAAATGTGTAAGTAAAACGAATAAGCAGTCTTTTGGAAACCTTTAAATCCAGAGACGTACAACAAGCTCCATGGCTGCGCCAGATGACCATGTCCTCACGTGTGTGTCTGTTCGTTTGCAGTACGGTGGGGACATCACGCGGAAGATGAAACTTCTGAAGAGACAGGCGGAGGGCAAGAAGAAGATGCGACGCATCGGCAATATCGACGTTCCCAAAGACGCCTTCATCAGCGTCCTCAAGAGGACGGACAAATAGATGAACGTCACAATGTTACGCTCGTTAGGGTCTTTATTATGAAAGACCAAAGGAAAGCATCTCTGCCCTCAATAAATGATTATACTGCTGCTACAATCTGTGGTGATGTGTCTTCCCTCTACTCTCCCGGGACAGTTGAGAGTTGACTCAACAAGAGGGTTGAAGAGTTAAAAACAGCTCGCTTGTCGAACCATTCACCAGTGAAATCGTTTAAATTTAATCCGTGCTAGTTTCACTGTTTTTAATGGAGTGATGCATATTTTTTACTACATTTTTTTATTTTTTTTGTTAAATCATGCATCATGTTCAGTAGGACAGAGTGTTAAACACACCGGAATTCACAACAAGCTCCACAGAGGGGTTTGAATTTGTTTGTCTTTTAAATGCTAAAAAAACATTAATATTTATGTACGTTCTTCCCTCCCCAATACATTTTCAATATTATGACTTAAATCACTCATAAGAAAAGCACTTGTAGAATCAAATAGGCCTCGACCAGTGCTGTCCTCTGCAATATACCATAAAAGTCACGTTAGAAATGTCAATAACAAGTTTTATTCATTCAGGTGTGACACACATGGAAGCAAACGTTCCCAGTAGTCTGACCTGCAGCCAGTCAGGACACTCCAGTGGGCGCGCGCACCGGTTCTGTTTGAGCCTACACGCGACCCGTAGTCGGGATTGTATCCGGAAGCAGCTTATAACATCTAGTAAAAGCTTACATGTCAATGCTCGCTCGTTTATAATTCTTGGCCACAAACCTATGATTTGACATGGCAGAGCGCCGTAGTGTTTGACTTCCGATATGCCGTGTATTAATATGTATGTGGAAAAGAGCTGAATTCCATTTTTATACAAGTCTGAAAGGCTTCTTGCTAGCTTTAAAGTCCCCTCACTCACTCACTAGTCACACGTCAACATGAAGATACGCACGTCCGTGTTCACGTCGTTAATCATGATGGCCCAAGTGTTGGGCATTGCACTCTTCCTCCGGGGCTTCTTCCCCGTGCCGGTGAAGTCGTCTGTCTCATCCAAGAGCAAGCTGTCAGACATGCCGGCCGAGCCGCAGACAGGTGCGTGGCACACGTGCCCTTTCATCCACCATTATGCATTAATAAAGTCCTACTCCTCACCTCTGGTCTTTGCACATTGCATGTCTGCTGTCTATGGAAAAAAAGAAAATAATCTATACATTTGATTTGCAGGTGGTCCGCTCAATGCGTCTCATGTCCCTGAGCCGCTGTTCCAGAAGGTGGTCATCATGTTGGTGGATGCGCTCCGGGAAGACTTCTTGTTTGGGCCGAACGGACGGTCCAACATGCCGTACACACGCCACCTCGTCGAACGAGGATCCACACACAGCTTCGTGGCCAAGGCGAGACCGCCCACGGTCACCATGCCCAGGATCAAGGTAGGAGGACGTCTCATGTAGACCTACATGGTCTGCTTGTGAAGTCATGAAGATTGATTTCAACAAGTAAATATGCAAATGTGTCCCGAAGAATCTGAGGCACACCGGGGCAGAAACTACAAGTTCAGGGCAACACCTTGCATTAAACCATGCTTTAATTTGGCAAAGGCATGTGCCGACTACTGCACCTGACTATGCACTTTTAAGAAGCTCAGAATTCTCCTTAATATGACCTGATATAGTATATCTGTAGCACACCCCGCTTCAGCAATGTCTGTGTCTTGTATTTCATATAAAATAATAAAGATTTCTGATGTTTCCTCATGTGGACCATGTTAGGGATCATGTATTTCAGGCACATATATCAGCAGATTCGTGCACTCTATTTAGTTAAGATTTTTGACCACAAAATGTGTGAATAGCTTTTCAGTATTATAGTCCCAAAGACATAATTTAAGGAGTTGATTCACCAACACAAACAGTGTCTCGGAGAGTGAACCAGAGTTCTTCCAGAGCAGAAGCATGTGGTCGAGGGAGAAATGTCTGCTAGAGGTAGATGACATTGAAGAAACCAAATGGCCCTTGTTAGAAGTATAGAGACAGCTAAGGGCCCCGAAGACAGCTCGTTCACCTGGAACCTTGACAGTGGACAGTTTTACACTATGGCTTAGTGTCCATGGCAACAAGAGATGCAGGAGAATAAGATTGAGAGGGGCATGTCTACGGCAATGACAGCTTTGTGGGTGCTGGATTTTCGGAGTGAGCAGTAAAAGATTGATAACACAATATCAGGCGTTGATATTTAAGGGCAGTGCAGAGCGGGAGCAGAAGCAGACAAACGCCTTGTTAAACATCCTTTCATTGCATGAATTCCTTGCAGATTTGCAGTAATTTGAATAATTACTATCATTTGAATGAACACTATATTTCAGTGCACACATCACTATCATTTATTTGCTCTATCATTGCTTTATGGATGTCTGAATAAAGTAAGTCATATTGCAAACATTTTCCAAAACAAATGTATCATTATGGACTATACTACTATATTACTATACTATACTAACAGTTCTCAAAAGTAGGATGCTTTACCTGGAGTAGATCTCCGATATCAGATCAATATTCAGAGCAATACTCAACCTGCTTCAGTGGTATTCTGATTAATCTTTTATCATGTGCATATAATTGGGAGAGGAGGAGACTCACCAGATAAAAGGATCCTAAATGCCTGAAAGAGATGTGTTAATGGCCCCATTAGACATTCTGTCCACGAGGTTTATTAAAATCATTTCTCACGAGGCTATTTATTGTCTGTGCTAATGTGTTCATCACAAGCTACAAAAAAAGCTGATGACACACTGAAGATGCTGAATCAGTAGAAATTTATTCACTTCTAGTAAAAAAAGATTTAATAAAATGTGATGAAAGTAAAAGTTAAAAAGTTGCAAAATGGAATTCTCAAACATGGGATGGTTCTCACGTTGATGTTTAATGTGAGTCTACGGAAATAATTTCAGCAGGTAAATCCTAGAATTTCTTCTGCATGTCAGAGTGGACTTGGTATGTTTGATGTGGCAATTTGTATAGGAGATAACAGACATATGATTATGGATTTAACACATTTTTCTCATTTTCTAACATTTATTTAGATGGCATGGAAAGCAATTGCATTTTTATGATTTTTCAGCAGGGGGCGATGTAGATTAACAGCCATGTCACTATGAGCGCAATCATTTTATCACTGCATTGCACCCAGTTAACTGGTATGACACAGCTAACTAATCCAAATCTGTTTAGACATGGGCACTACATGCACAAATGTGCCTAGCTTTTCAGTTAAATGTGTTTACACATTGTGTGTACACAGTGTGCTGCAGTACTGTAAACTTTAACCACTGTAGCCTGTATATAAATTGCCATAGTAGCCTACATTCATTACAGACTGTAGATTAAGTGGTTGCAATTTTTGAGATATCGCTGTCCTACTGCCTGCCATTAGATGACGTGAGGTCATTTAAAAGTTTGTCTTCTCTAGCCAATAAAGGAAGCAAACAGAAATCTCTCTCATTCCTCAACGTCTGCCAAGCTCTCAAGTGGAAAGTTCCCTAAGAAAAGTGTTTCATCAATGTCTCCTTAAGCATAGTTACCACACACTGCATTACTATATTCTGGGGATAAACTGGGCCGTATTTATCCAAAAATAATGACACAAACATTGTGTTATTGTGTGCAGTTAATAATTTCACTACAGATTGCACCTTTAGTTTGGTCTTTTATAATAAAGACCCTGACAGTCATATAATAATGCAATATAATAAAGTCCCAATTACCCATGTACAGTAATACCAGTGGTATTTGTTGAATATCCTGGCTTATGTTACAAGGATATCTTAAAGGATTCTGTCTAAAGTTGTCAACCTGTTCAGAAGACATGGAATACTGGGCAATCTGTAATGAGAAAGGACATTTCCAAAACAAGTTCAGAGAACCAGAGTCACTTGAATATGGTCTGTAGCTATGTATCCCAACACTGTGGCTTAGTTAGTGTGTTGATGGTCGCCTGATTTATATGCGTGTCCCGGTCCAGTTAGTCGATCGAGAAGCATAACTTCTGTCAGATGTGCCGACTTACTTTCTGCTTTTTTGCTTTTCGTCCCAACGTTGATTTATTTATGAATTCATTTTAATGACATGTTTGTCTGTGTGCAGTAGTCAGTCAGATTGCAGTATGCTAATATGTCATTATTGTCTGTCAGACTGTAAACAAACGTGGTTGCTATTTGACTGGGACAGACTTATTTTCCTTCTCCTGCTCTGGCTCGTATCACTCCACTAGACCGTGCACCTCACTCGGGTCTTCTGAGGCTTAGTCTTGGGGCACCTCCAGTAGAAGTCATTCAGTTACTTCGTTTTTAACTAATTTGGTTGGAAATGCAGTCTAATGAAGTTGTAGTGCCATGAATAAGGCCTTCTATTGGATAAGGGAAGGTGTCACACTGGTTTAATCTCATCAGCCTACTTTAAAGGACAAATGGGCCGGGCATGTTCTTTAGCAAACACAAACTGTTGGTCAATTACATTTTGTGTTAATTTAATCTCTTAGGCTTGCTGCTTCTGGGAGTTCCAGGTTTAATTTTTGTATTGTATTTTTTGTTAGTTTTTTTTAGCCTCTTGTGAATGTGGGAAATGAAGGAACACTTTACGTACAGTCTAGTTGAAACAATCTGCAGCAATTTGAAAGGAAACCAAACGACAGCAACAAAGGCATCCGCCAACAACACGCGCTAATCACAGTCATTAAGCAGCCGCCCTTCCGATAGGCAGGGTGCTTTAACACCTGAGCGCGGCAGCAGGGAGCTGGCTGCCTGGCTGGCGGCTTCTCCGGGGTGCTCTGAAGTGATTTGGACACCTCTGCTGCCGATACTCACCTCGTACAGACGAGGCTAAACGCTGCACAACAAGCTTCCACCGACTCCCAAATTGGCCGATTGTTTTTGCTTCCCCTGTCACTCCGGCCGGTCCTGTTTGGATTGTGG
Source organism: Trachyrincus murrayi (assembly GCA_900323305.1). Classification (NCBI taxonomy): domain Eukaryota; kingdom Metazoa; phylum Chordata; class Actinopteri; order Gadiformes; family Macrouridae; genus Trachyrincus; species Trachyrincus murrayi. The sequence continues at coordinate 22,777 of OOFB01005913.1, forward strand.
GGTGGGGGAGAGGGGGAGAGGGGGCAGGAGGTGTAGCTGTCGTATAGCGAGTTGTTTTATTTATCGTGTTGTGACGCAATCCGAAGAAATGTGTACCTCTTGTGAGCAGCAGCGCGTGCCAGTAATCCTTGTTTGGTACGCTGGGTGGGTTCGCTAGTACATGCTAGTTGCATTTAGTGATTGCATTTAGCAATAGGCACACTTTTCAACACATTGCTTTGTGTCAGCGCAATAGGCTTAAAAAAACAACAACTCGGGGGCCACTGTGGTCCAGAGACGCAACTGACATCAGGGTGCCTGACATCAGGGTGCCCCCCCCCCCCCCCCCCCCCCCCCCCCCCCCCCCCCCACTCCAGGCCCTCACCACCGGGAGCATCCCGGGCTTCATCGACGTGGTCATGAACCTGAACTCCCCGGCGCTGCTGGAGGACAACCTCCTCTGGCAGGCCAAGGCAGCGGGGAAGAGCATCATCTTCTACGGGGACGACACCTGGGTACGCCTCTTCCCCAAGACCTTCACGGAGCACGACGGCACGACCTCCTTCTTTGTGTCCGACTACACCGAGGTAAGGGTCACGTAGTCCACGCGTTATTTTGCCGCAACATTAAAAAAAAATCAGTGTTTGTTTGCACCCTTCAGGTAATCATAGCATTAAAAGACACTAGAATCACACACCGCACCACGTCTACTTTTGATGTGTTCAAAAGCGTAGGTGATGTTATTGCGTTGCTTTCACGTCATATTTTCATGTACCAAGTGCATCACAAGATATATATTGGCAAAGAAGCTGACATTGCATTTTTTGCAATTAAGACCTTACACGATGTATTTATTGCAGTCATCCCATCATTGCCATAGCGATATAAAATGTGATTGATCGAGCGTCCCGAGTGTTAATCAGCCGGTCGGTCAAAGCTTCCACGTGGCCTTTGCACCGACGATGTCATCAACCTTGGTGACTCAGACTGGCTGGCTTCGAACTGACGGCACGAACACTTTAGAGTCTGGCGTTGTTTCTAACGAGCTTTTCTCCCCGGGGTCCGTCCAGGTGGACAACAACGTGACCCGCCACTTGGACAGCACCCTGAAGCGGGACGACTGGGACCTGCTGATCCTGCACTACCTGGGCCTGGACCACATTGGCCACGTGAGCGGACCCCACAGCACCCTGGTGCAGCCCAAGCTGCTGGAGATGGACGATGTGCTGAAGAAGATCCACGGCTCGCTCGTTTCAAAGGTGCTCACCCGCCGCTAGCTCGTCCCTCACGCCGCAGAATCACTAGAGGCCTTACAGAGGGTCATGGGAAACGTGTGGGAATATAGGAGGTTGCTTTCCTTGATTATATATTCAAGTCCAAACAACTCATAGCATGGCAGACCAATTTGTCTGCCTGCCTGCCTGTGTTATTTATTCTATGCTGTGCCTTTGAAACTAATCATTTTTGCAAGAGTACTGCTTGTGCGTGTGCGTTTTTGTGTGTGTCTGTATGTGCGTGTGTGTGTGTGAATGTGTGTGTGTTTGTGTGTGTGTCTGTATGTGCGTGCGTGCCTGTGTGTGTGCATGCATGCGTGTCTTTGCATGGGCAGATGTTTTTTTTATGTGAAATTGGGTACAACATGTGGTGAGAACAGATGCTGTCTAGCTGTCCAGCTTGCATTTGGTCATGCAAACGTGAGCCCACAGTCTCACTTTCCACTTCTCACCTTCGGTGGGCCTGTGAACCAGAGCGGTGAGAGAGTGAGAGAGAGTGAAACAAGGCAAGAGTTTTCATCCTTTCAGCGAGCCACGGCAAGGCATCCATGAAAAGCGGTTTTGTCATGTGAAACAAAAAAAACCTAAATAATAAAGTAGACTTATTGTTTGAAAAGGGATGATGGAAACTGCTTTTGAGGAAAGTTGTTAAGAGCAGTGTGCAGGGTGTTGTCAGTCTCCCTTGTAAGGCGGTGCTAGGGGAAGGGGAACTGCCTGCTTATGCTTTCAGGCCAAATGCATGGCCGCCTCGTAGCTGTTCCAGCCAGCGGCCTCTTTGACTGGAAGCCTCCCGCTCCAGCAACATGTGCCACGGCGGGTGCGTGGTTCCTTTGTGTGGTGCCAGGGTGACCTAAATAGAGACAAAGCCCAGTGGGGGCTTCAGACGTGCTCTCGGAGGCCCAGAGGTAAAAACTTGGCGTGTTGCTTTGGGTTTTATCTTTTTATTTTTTTTTACTCTGATGAGGGATGAGCTCTCAACGTGTCGCTGGCATCTCTTCACCCAGCCGAGCCGCTGCCCTCAGTGCTTCCTTTTTGTAGCGTCCGTCTACATGAGCTGCTGTTTCCCGCCTCTTTCCAGAGTTACAAAAGAAGTGCCGGATCCCTCCACCGACGGAAGGGAAGAGTAGGCATTTAGAGGACGGCTTTTAGAGGTAGGTGTGTGTGTGTGTGTGTGTGTGTGTGTGTGTGTGTGTGTGTGTGTGTGTGTGTGTGTGTGTGTGTGTGTGTGTGTGTGTGTGTGTGTGTGTGTGTGTGTGTGTGTGTGTGCGCGCACACGTGCGGGGGAAGACAGGAGTGCTTATTTAGAACATAAATTGCTGTACCTGCAGTGCAGACAAGCGCATCACTCCCCATTATAAAAACCTGACTCAAAAGGTGGAAGACGTCACCCGTAGGGCCCCCCGTTACTGGGCCTGGTTGTTAAGAGAAAGAGCATGGCTGCAAACTTCTCATCTGGTGCAAAGACTTCTCTTGCATTTGACTTACCTAGATCTGGCCTGGGAGCTAGGCCCACCGTGCACAACACCTGTACGACAGTCATCTTGAGCTAGATTTGCGGATATGTTTGGAAAAGATTTCCGCACAATCTTTTTTGTTGTATTTGCGGAACAACAAATGCATATCAGTCCTCCGTGGGGAGTTGAGTCCTACAACATTCGTACATACATGGATACATGGATGGATCAAAGATGACACTGCAATGATCCCAGTCTTTGGGGATGTACAGGCCTGCGTGGGTAGGATAATACTTCTTATCCGAATCACCCATTGTTATATATTGCATATATTGTTTGGATGTATTGGTTTGAAAATGAAGTGTAAAAAAAGAATAAAGGAAGTGTCTCCCTTGAGCAGGCTCCTCATCGCTTTTATCTTGGAGAACAGGAGTCAACTTTTGCACTATTCATAAATAGAAGGCTCAAATCTTGTTTTCTGAGGAGAGCCCTTGCAACGGGCCTCCTCAGAAGGGATCATTCAAACCTAGCCACCCTCGCTGCCCTCCTCTACCCACTGTCATTAAACTGTGCGTGGTCTTCTAGGAATCTTCTGAGTGTTATCACAGAGTCACAGAGAATCACAGACTCTACAACATCTGTGATCTATTCTCATGAATCAACCCACCACCACCACCACCACCAGCACCACCACCACCCGTCACCGACACCTGCACAGCTCCCATAGCCGCCAGGACATTCCTGTCAAAAACCTCTGCTGACGCTTTCTCATGCGCGTGGTTGAAAGGGAATGAGGGAGCGAGGAACCCGAGCGAGATCAAAGCACGTCACCCAACGCATGCTGTTTGTCACGTCACCGACTTGGCTCAGTCTGGAAGGTGAAAGTGTGCCAGCTACAATTTAACTCAACTTCCCCATCCGCAGAGCCATTAGTTAAAACACGCCAGCGGCAAAAAGGAATCAAACGCTGACGTCAATCTAGCCCAGCGGCAAACACGGGTTATTTCAATCGTGGTTTCTGATTGTATGATTTGGCAATTGCCAGTTTGTGATTCTTTCTGATGCGGTGATTAGTGACTCCTGGTATTCATTTGAGCCAAACAGCACAACCCGAATCGTAATTGCAGTTCCTTCTCCAACGGGCGGTGCCGTCTTGTACGTTTGAATGTAGCTCTTGGTTAGTGCAGCACATCTCCTATACAGCCTAATTTGCAATACTGGATTGTGTTTCAGTTTTTTTTTCTCTGTCTACTGGGGCGGTGGTGCTGGTGGAAGGGGAGTTAATGCGATGTTGGTTGTTAGCTAGTTGGAAGCATCCCAGGCGAGCACAGAATTATTCATGGTGGAGCATTTGCCATCCGAAACACGGCTGGAGCCCATTAACCTTGGCGTGCTCTCCCAGCAGGAGTCCGAGGGCTCCCTGCCCTACCTGCTCGTGCTGTGCGCTGACCACGGCATGTCTGAGACGGGCAGCCACGGCGGCTCATCGGAGCCTGAAGTCAACACCCCCCTGGTGCTCATCAGCCCCGCCTTCAGGAGGAAAGGTAAGCCCCGCAGGGGAAAATTCTTAACCACGACAGCCCTACTAACAGATATACTGCAGACACACAAACTACCCCTTTTGGCCGATTGGCATGACAAGTGACAATGACAACCAGTTCTTACATGGTCCATAACCAACCTACCCACCACATTTGGTGCGAATCCGTGCTCAACTTTTTGAGATATCCCACACACAGACAGACAGACACACCGACGGACAGACACACCGACGGACAGACACACAGACACACCGACGGACAGACACACCGACGGGGCGAAAAACATAACCTCCTTGGCGGAGGTAACAAACCGCTATAATACTACTGTACGACTACTATTATAGTATTAC
>OOFB01005913.1:43358-57018 GCA_900323305.1 Trachyrincus murrayi
AATGATGGGAGACAATAGCTGACCACACACACACGTGTGTGTGTGTGTGTGTGTGTGTGTGTGTGTGTGTGTGTGTGTGTGTGTGTGTGTGTGTGTGTGTGTGTGTGTGTGTGTGTGTGTGTGTGTGTGTGTGTGTGTGTGTGTGTGTGTGTGTGTGCACGTGCGTGTGTAGAGGGTCAGTGATTTCAAGGGTCTATAGTGGTGTGTTGGTATGAATGGTGTTCCATCTTGACGCCACTCTCTCAGTTGATAACAGGTAGTGGTGAGCTGGCCTCCGGCAGGTCCATAAGGCAGCACATCTGTCCTCAGGACTATTGGTTTGCGTCCAGCTCCCGTGAGATGGATTGTTGTTCCATATCGTTGCCCTTAAAGGACGGATAATGGAATGATATCTCTGCTTTTGATCGTTCCCAAGCGGACAGCGTGTGTATCCACCTGGTTTTGTTCTTCATGGATATGTATGAAGGAAACGTTGAATTACAATCATATTTTCATATATTTTCAAAGTCATATTTTCGGATAAATACTTCTTATTAAAGGATTAATACAGCCTAAAACACTTTGACATCGTTATAAACAGTCTATTGGTGATGTACAACGCACCCCATTTGGAAATGTACATGGAAATGCCTCCTGATGTTGAGAGGGGTAGCAAAAGTCGATCTGGGTAACGTAGGAAAATAGCACACTGGAGCAGATCACGGGAAACCTGGCACGACAGCCAGGGACAAATTTCGTACAAAACTAGGACCTGGGGTGCGTTGTACATCACCTATAGCCGTTTTATAACGATGTCAACGTGTTTTCGGCTGTATTATTACTTAAGAGTTGCCAGTGTGCTGTGTTCTCACAGTCCTGGGCCACAAGTGACTCACTTCTACTCAGTAGTCTGTTGACAAGTCTCACGCCTGGGAGCTCCGCCTAGTTTTTTGTTCAGAAATAATTTTGTGTTTGAATTCTCTGTTGTGTTTGCTTAATGAGGGAATTATGTTGTTATCTTGGGGCAAACACATGGTGTTGTGCCTAGATAATGACATATCTATATCTCTTCAACTTGAATCGACAGGGAGTAGGCAATGCAGTCATTTTTGCTGAGAGGGTGTCATTTCAAAGCCTGACCTACTTCAACATGTCCTTGATCAAAGAACCAGACATTGGTCTACAGGATGATTAGGTCACAATCAATCTTACGTTTTTTTTCTCTGCTTAAGAAACATGTGCATCACATGATAATGAGAAAATGACATTGGAAAAACAGACAAATCAACTTATTCCACACAGGAAATTGAACATATCAATACAATGCACTTTGTCTTTCATTAACTTTCTTCGTAACGACTATAATGGCTTTGGAAGAGGCGGAAATCTCATTGGCGTGCCTTGAGACAACATGAAACATCGTTCAGAGTTGTTTGTTGCTTCTGTGATGTGATGTATTTCAGTAAGTAGCGCTGGTCATTATGGCCGGACAAACGTGGGAGGGCCGTCATGTGATGGGTGACCGTGGGTGTACCATGTCCCCGTCCGCTCTTATTTGGTGCAATAAAAAATGCCACAAAATACAGCGCATATTTTTAGTGGAGCTTGTGGGTGACAGGGTCTTGATGTGAAGTAAGTAAAATACCTGCGTATTTGTGTTGAGGTTTTCGGCGTGTGTGCTGAATGAGTCGGTAGTATAGTATGACAGGGAGATGAGCTGACACGGTGGATGTGCCATGTCGCTTTCAAAGGTGTTGTCATTCTGGAAGCCGGGAGCGTGGAAATGTGAGCACTACAGTACCGTGTGAGGCTACTGCCTGTGAGCCACCGCCGCTGGGTTAGCTGCAGACGAGAGGGGGAGAGAGGGGGCCATGGCAGACCACCATTGGGCCATGACATATTTTAGCTGAAATATGGTTACAAAATAAATAAATAAACATTAACAGCTTGCAAGACATCCATTTTTTTTGGTCAGTAATAGGGTGTGTGTGGGTGGATGTGTGTGTGTGTGTGTTTGTGTGTCTCTGTGTGTGTGTGTGCGTGTGCATGCATAAACAGACCTTGTATTGCTTGTCTGGTTTAACCCTGAGATGAGTGTGAAAAAAACGTCAGGGAGAAAAAAAAGAACCCACATTTTTGAAATGGGCAACAGAGGACACGCTTACTTTGGGAGTCTTTTACAGACGCCAGAAAAAGTACCAAATACTGCCGAGATAATGATAATATATGGTAAATGTATTCAACCGAGAAGAAATGTTTTCTGAATTACCATTCAATGGGGATTGATGCATTGCTTTAACTGCTATAAATCCCAATATTGGGAAATATGTTGAGATCTAAAGTGTGGCCATGTTTTTATTATTATTTTTTTTTATTATATTATAAGTATTATTATAAGTATACATTACTTCATACCATTTGGAAAAACATGAAATGAAAGAAAGAATACAACCATCAAATTACACAAGGTCACTTCTTTTGGTTTAGTATCTGCAATGTGTAAGGCTGTCATAAATGACATAATATTGTATAGTCTAACCATGGATTAGTTTGACTCTTCCAATGTGGCACCGCTAAGGTAAAGACTTTAATTAGAAAGCTGAGTGGGAATGCCTTTGTACACCGTGTCCTGAAGCCCTTTTACATTAGTTATATTAGAAACTTACAGCACCTCTGAATTACATTGAATACTGTATGAAAGGCATTCACTGAACAAAAATTCATCAGTCAAAATGAACAAAATGAGCTGCCATTATCTACAGTATGTTGGTATATTTATGAGTCACCCAAGCAGTTTTAAGTTTATCTTAATCTTCCCAGGGTTCATCTGTGATCATGAATCAAGCCCACGGCAGTAGCAGGTTTTTTAAAGGTCAAGTCTAATTGCTAAGTGAAATGCAATGAATTCTCCTCTTTGCACGCTGAGTTGAGATGGATTTTAGTTGTGCTAAATACACACACATTTTCTACACGGCTCATTTAATCTCCGGTTCCAAAATCACAGCGAAACTCTAATCCATTTTCCTTTTTCAAGTCAATACCAGAAGCTGGTTTTGCAAGACTTTAGAGTTGATTTGTCCCTCCTTAATGACTATTAATTCACATTTTGGTGTATTTTATATTTGACTACTCCTCCCCCTCATGCTCCTCCATGATTGGCCACCCTGCACTATGTGTGTAATGACATCACTCCATACTGACAACTTTTCTCAGAAAAGTCTCATCTGAGTATAAAGGGAGGTCAAAAGTTTGAAAAGGGAATTGTTACTTAAAGAGGAACTTCACAGCTTATTTCAACCTTATCTGTCCGCATTAGGGGATATGGTGTGAAAAACGCCTGCAGTTGTGGCCGATGCTCTCTGTGTCTCTGGGGCGCAGCTCAGCACAAGTCTTCGCCAAAATCTACCGGAGTTCGGGTACCACTTAGGGCCACACCGATTGCTAGCATCTCCCCAACATACATGTGCACGTTAACTGTTGTGGCGTTAGTTGGTCACTACAACAATAAGCAAGTATTTTAATATTTTGTAGTGTATTTGAAGTATGAGAGTTGAAATATTTTTCTGGTCTTGATACTAAAAAATTTTTCATGGATGCTTACGCCACCAGATATGAAGGTCAGCCTTGTCTTTTCTTTAACATTTAGATGCGTTTTAACCTTTAGATGGCAGCAACCTCACAAATGATATGTCCTGTGTAGTTAACCTTCAAAACTACAACAAAGCAGAAACTGCTTCATTTGGGCCGTGTACAAAACACACACAGAAGGCCTTTTTTTGTGGATGTTCTTCTGAGAACACCGTGGTTGCCGGTAAACACCGTAGTTTTAAAAATGTATCAAAATCCTTACTCAACCGTTTTTAAAATCACCTAACCTGGTCAAATGAACCGATATGGACTCGATATCTACGTTATGACGGCGAGGGGAGGAATGGGGCGGGGGTCACTTGCGTTACGCCCTACGGCTGTTGAATATATAAATCTTGATAATATCCACACTCGGGTACGCACCGACATATACAGACCTCTAACCCCCGGTAAACTTAAGCGGGGGACCGGGTTAGATATGCGACCGCTTAAGCTAGCAACACTTTTTGATTTGACAAATATAATAACAATAATAACAACAATAGGTATCCACAGATACTCTGTGAATACCTAATAATAATAATAGCAAAATGACGGTGGGGACGGTGTGAATAAAATCCCACCGGTGGTGCATCCAACACCGTGTAACACCGGTAACCGTGACAACACTACTTTAGATGGCAGCAAACCCACAAGTGAAGTACAGCGGGTAGTTGCCCTTTAAAAAGACAACAGAGATGGCTTCATTTGTTCTGTGCACAGAGAAGGCTCAGACTCTTAATTGAAACGGCCCTTGCTTCCTTCCCCCTGTCCCCCCCAGAGCGGTAGCGCCAGTGGGTGGTCCCTCTCGGAGCTGGACATCCTGCTGCTTGCGGGCACGGTGGGCCACACCCTCAGTCTGGCAGCCAGCAGCTTTGTGGAGGAGGAGCACCAGACCTGGTACTTCCTGCTCAACACACTCTGCCTCGCCGTCTTCCAAGATGTCTGCCGCAAGTACTTCAGAGAGCAGAGGCGCCCTGCCGGCATCTGCGAGCACGTGGACCACGAGAAGGACAATGTGGAGGAGGAGGAGGAAGAGGAGCGGTACTTTCTCCCGTCGAAGGGCCACCGCCCGTCAGACCTCTCGCAGCAGGGAGGGGACCCGCAGTCCAGGGAGAAGTGGCTGGCCCTCGCGACTCCCCCTCTCACCCTGGCCTGCTGCCGGCTGATGCGCACCCTCAACCAGACGGGGGTGCAGTGGGCTCATCTCCCTGACATGGGCCACTGGCTCAACAGGTGGGTTCACCTCCTCGCTGCGGTCGCAGACCTCTAGCGAGACACATCGCGTGACTTAATAAAGTCCATGACCACCGCATGTTACTGGGACTTTGGCGAGTCATTAGAAGCGTTTTTCCTCTGCAGCTTTAACGTAGATTTGTCCTCTGCATTCATGTGCATCATTTTAGAAATATTTGTATTACCTGACACGTTAATGAAAATGTTGTTTTTACACAAGCATAGCTTGTGTCCTTTCGTGTTGGCCTACCCTCACAAATGGATACTTTAGGAATATTATAATATAATAATTATATTGAAGCCTTTGCCAGTGAATCAGGGAATACCCCTCTAAGGGAGCAGCCTTAATATGTAATACAGAAGCCCTGAGATGATCACTAATGATCCCACAGACGGGACAGACCATCTAAAGCTCTTTGACCTACAGACAGGCAGTGCAGTCAGACCATCTAAAGCTCTTTGACCTGCAGACAGGCAGTGCAATTTGATCTAGGTATCATCATTCCCCCACAGAACCTACCTGTGTGGGATTTGGCAAACAGCCCAAACACAAAGACAACTGCTTCTATGATATTTGCTTTTTTTTTGCCTTCAATGTGGTTTAATTTCAAACCATGTACGCCCTGACTCGGTTAACAATTGAACTCTTGTCTCTTTAAGGTTTTTCTCTTCTTGTTGTACTTTTGCTGCAGGACATGGCTGACATTGTCTGCCCTTGGTTAACTTTTTTCCCCTTCTGTTCTGCACCAGTAGAGAGTGTGCTTTACTTACTCACCATGCCCTCAAAAATAGACACATGAGATATGTCAAGAGTACAATTAGTTATGTGTTCTTTGACATTTCTTCATTTCATGTGACTGTGATGTCACCCCATAACTCCTTAAATAATGAACAATGTTATCCGCAAACAAACAAAAAACAATCCTACGTACACACATGCAACAACCTGCATTTCTCTGCCCAATGCTTTGCCCTGAATTATTCATGCTTTGTCTTGTTGTGTGCCTCTCGCCAGCTCTGAACACAAGGCGGTGCTTTCTCTGCTGGCTGCCCTCTCCCTGGTCCTCGTCTACTTCATGATTCAAAGGCGGTGCTCCTGGGTCTCCAAGATCGCCCTGGCCCTTGGACTTCTGGGGGTCTACAGCTACCGCGCGGCGGTCGGCAATGTCTTGTTCCCGTGGCAACGCAGTAGCCAAAATCTTTCCAAGTAAGTGTGGGAGCACGTCTCCCGTTGTGTGAGACAGCGCATGCAGTACAGCGCAGCAGTAGCAGTGAGACGCTACCTCTCTACCTGTTACCTCTACATCCCTCAGTCACAATTCCCCTGAACATGTTTTTCTGCGTATATTTAATGTAGTGGAGTAACAATCTGCACTTTCAAATCAGGAGCTGGAATTTGCATCCATAAACAATACAAAACAATGCATTGTTTTGGTGAGATATATATACAATATATATATATATATATATATATATATATATATAATGAAAAAGTAATGAAATGTGTAAGTACTTTGTTTATCCACCATAAGGCCAACGTGAAGGCGATCCTCTGTGTGAAAACAAAATGGCAGCAGGGCCGGAGGATATGAACATCACCAGTACAGATCGCCAGCGTCACTTCATCTCCATTTGGACTTGAAGTCGTAGTTCGGGTTCCCGGTGCGATCACTTCGCTACGCGGCGCCTTCTGCAATCAGATGCTATTTTCATTTTTTCCACTGCAGCCGTGGATTGGATTGCGGTGCGGTACTGCAGATGGTTCCGACCCCGCGTCAGAAAATAATGAGCTCGCCGGGCCACGCTCTGGTCTCCTTTTTCTCTCTTCTCTTTTTTTTGTGTTGTCCCCCCCCCCCCCCCCCCCCCCCCCTCTCTTCCTCATCAACCAACAGCAGCTTGTCCTGTCCTGCCTGCCCTCCGCCGTGCTCTCCCCGCTGGCCTACCCTCATTAAAACACATCACCTATCACCCATCGCCCATACCACGCACATGCACATGCACACACGCACACGCACACACACGCACACGCACACACACGCACGCACACACAAATCTACCTCAGGAGCCACGTGTCAATGCCGGGTTTCTCTTCAAGGGAGTGATTGACAGACTTAACCATGGCTGTATAATAACAACGGGGGTGGGTTGGTGGGGGGGGGGGTTGCTGGAGGTTCGACCCTTGTTCATTATTTAGACTCGCTTATGTCCGCATTGACTATAGCATGATGATACTACACTCCCTCCCTCAGACTCCTGGCTAGTGGCGTTAGCTCGTCGCCGTTGATCTCACGTTGCCCATGGTGAGAGAGTACCGCAACCCTGCACATGTTTACTCTTGCCCTCAGAAGGCGCTTAAGCATTCACCATCACTCTCCGCGGGGAGGCTGGATATGTGTTTGTTTGTGTTTGTTTGGAAAACAAACACATATCAATATGTATTTATCATTATACTCACCACCCACAGCCGCGTCAATCCCGGGAATCAGCCGCCCCGCCCCCCTTGTTTGCAGCCCGATGCCAAGCCACGCCCCCTTCACGCCACAAAGTTACTAGTAAAAAGTATGATAAAAGAAGAAAGCTCTCTGGTCCTGTATGGTCATGTATGGTCCTGTATGGTCCTGTAAGGTCTCTCTGGTCCTGTATGGTCTCTCTGGTCCTGTATGGTCCTCTGTGGTCCTGTAAGGTTTCTCTGGTCCTGTATGGTCTCTCTGGTCCTGTATGGTCCTGTAAGGTCCTGTAAGGTCACTCTGGTCCTGTAAGGTCCTGTGTGGTTCTCTCTGGCTCTCTCTGGTCAGGCATACTGCGTGTGCCTTTAGCCCGGAGCCTGAAGCAGGTTGTTCTGTCCTCATGTTTTTGTTCTGTGTTTTTCATTCCCCAATGTACAGTGGCACAATGCTTTCACTTGAATTAACCAGGTTAGTATAATGAGAGAAGATGCCGCTATAATGACAAAAGTACCGGTTCTTTGGGAGAAAAGTTTGCGCTGCACTCCCAACATAGATACGGTATCTACAAAAGCAACAACAGTCTTCTGTTGTTAATCTAGGCAACAGCAAAGAGAAACGTACCTTTGCTGTGATAGATTTACATTTGTTGAAACGGGCCGCAGAGTTATCCGGTGGCACTGGCGCTCATAATCAATCCTAAGGATTAATTCAACCATCGTCGTCATCGCGTGTTGTGTAACACAGGTGTTACAGGAACTAATGCTAGAGGAAGAAGCGGTGAGAATCTATCGGCTGTTGGCGGGGACACGTGTCAACATTGTCACATTTGGTCGTTGTGGCGGAGCCGTGGGCATTATGAAACATTTATCCTGTATCACCGTGCCAAGATCAGCCGTACACAACGTTAAACAATCTACCCAGAGGACACTTGAAATTCTGTCAGCGTCTGATTGTTGCCTCTCTCTCTCTCTCTCTTTCTCTTTCTCTCTCTCTTTCTCTCGCTGTCTCTGTCTGAACGAAAGCTTTAAATGTGCCGCTTGCCACACAATAAGATTAGTCACTCGACACATTTTGCGTGGCCTGAGTTTGTTGTTTTTCTACTGGCACATTTTGCACTGAATATCGGCGCCAGGTTCTCAAACCGGTCGTCTCTGAAAGACAGGTTGCCTGGGAGTCTGCTTCACACTTGCATAAAACATGACCCATTTCTACTTGTATCGATTCATCGAGAGATACGCTTTGCCGTGCTGCCACCTCATTTAGAAATGTCTATGCACGCTATCCCTCTTAGTAAAGGGCACAAGGAAGATGCAGGCAGCTCTCTTCAAAGCACCTGCCGAATCCTCTAAACCTCAAGCACGCACGCACGCACACACGCACACACGCACACACACACACACACACACACTCGTTATCTACAGTGTGCCTTAAGGTACCTACACCCAGGTACACCGTCGTATAATGCTATGTTAATTGAATAAACACTGCACATTGCACGCTGTCTTAACAGGGGAATACAGTGTGCTGTAATGAGCATCGTTCACGAGAGGCGTGTCTAATTTGTATTTTTTTTGGGGGGAATCTGCGCCCCCGTAATCACACAGCGGTTATCTGAGATGATACTCTGCGTTTAGTAAGGAGGTGGCGTGGTGGAGGAGTCAGGAGGGAAGGGAGGAGGTCCATCACAGCTGAGCTCCCAGAGACAAATCCTGCCAAGAAGGCGAAGCCAGGCCCCGGCGGCGGTGGCGGTGGGGGCATCAGCTCGTTACATATTTAGACAGATGCCTTTTGTCTGGCTTCCATTGTGATGGACATCTCTAGACGCCACCGGTGGCATTTGGTTGGTGGAGACATTTCCAGACGCGGTGGTGGGTTTTCAGAGAGTAGCGGAGGGTGCGGAGGGTGGGCTCGTCTGTGTGTCTCTTCTTCTTCATCATCCTCCTTCAGGGGTTTTTCTTCATCCAAGCACCCTACCCTACCCTACCCCACCCACCCACCCACTGTACCACCTCCCCGATAAATAATTTCTGGCCGCTGATGTGAGTTGATGGGGGACCGGCGGAGGTGATGTACCCATCGTGTTCGCTGGATGGAAATGTATGGTCTCACCTACTCTCGCTTACTCATTCCGGGTGGAATACCCGAGCTTGTTTCCAAGGTAACATGTTGGTGAAATCCAGCAATCTGTTCCACTGTGTTGACAGTGGTTTGACACTAGCATGGCGAATATACGGCACATATAAACTGATTAATTCAGGCGCGCTGTGTCTGTGTTTCCTTTATAGCCATCCTCACAGACATTTGAGGTAACGCTTTGAATGTTTCCATTTAGACTGACACTGTGAGCTTATTGGCTCCTGTATGTATTACCATTTTTGCAATATCCCATCTCATCGGTTGTACAGTAAGTCTAGACTACAAAACCCCCCCCACCCCAAAAAAATGTCACACAAAACTGTTAGCTTAGCACCAGGAAAACGCTCCGATTGAGGAATAAAACATGATGGCTCTGCCGCGGGGGCGAGGGCAATGTTTAATATGGAAGACACAGAGGACCTCTGTGACATTATGCTTATTAGCGGCTTGCTCCACAGGTCTCGCATAATAGACGTGAAAGTTTATCTCTTCAGGCAGCAGCTTCCTCTGTAATCTCCAGCACTCTCCTGTGGCCGCGTCTTCCTTTGTTGTTTGTTTGTTACCTGCGCTGTTTGTGCCGGAGCACAGCGAAACAAATAAGGCCTTCGTCTCTTGTGCTGCACTTAGCATCTGTTTCACTTCATGTGTTTGGATATTTACTGCAAATCAAGTTCCCTTACCGTTTGCATCTGAGCTCATCGGTCACCACGCAGGGCAAGCCGAAAGCTAGCGTTGCCATTTAAAGTTGCTTTGCCCTAAAACAAGACGATCACTAAACTAAAATGCCGCATTCTTTTGTTCAGGACTAATATAATTACTTTCATAATTGCCAGCGCTTTTGCTTTACAGGTTTAATTTCAGACTTTTGGAATGTATTAATTATTGATGGCATATAAAATTGATTCTCGAGGCGTAAGCCTTAGAAATGGAGAATAACTCTTCTTGGACACGTGCCCGGGCCTTGGGTTGCCCGAACAAGGATCCATTTTATTTTGGTCCAGAGAGTACTTAAGGCTTCATTTTTTTTACCCCAGTAAAGAATCTTAGCAGGCAACTGTGATGTAGCTAACCGCTTTAAAGTTGGCTTTCATCGTGATTGAAGACCCCCTCCTTGTTCTGGGGGAGGGGGGCGGTGGACTGGGCGGTTGAAGCTATGTTTGTCGATTTTAGATTTACCGGTAAGGTGGAAGTACTTAAATGTGACCAAATAGAAAAAACACAATGGCGTCTCGCACATTTCATTGATGGATCTAGACCGAACCTGATTGGTGTAGAGCCTGTCAATCAAAAATTACTGTAAAAAAAAGTACTGTAGACGAGCAAACGTTCTGCTTATGAGGGGGCTAGGGTTATCACCACTACAACTATATATTATATAACTTTATATTATGTAGAAACTTGGTTGATACTGTTATGACAATGTGCAGTGCATAATTATAGGGGTATAATTATGCACGACTATTGTATTCTCGTTCATTAAAAAGAAATGACACAAACACCAATCTCTTTCCACCGATGTGATCTGGATTCTTATCTCAGCCCTGTGACTCATTACTTGTTAGAGTATTCACGTCAACACTATTGGATTTGCATAAGGGCTTCACAGGAGCACGTATTTAAATGAGCCTCCGCTAAACCCCTTAAACCGCATAGACCTTCACACCAGCGAGGACTGTTGTGGATGTGTGATATTCGGGGGACTTTCCGTGCCTACTGTATTATGCGTACTGCAGTTCTTCCGAATGCGGCCATCTTGGGTCAAAGGAGCTCCCCCCCCCCCCGGGCACTTGGGTGTCTGGTAAACTCCACCGGGGGCACAATAGGGTGTGTGATTTCCTAAAAAAAATAATTTTCTTCAATACCTTTTCTTTTACAAGGGGCACAGTGGAGGCGCGCTTCGTGTACATATTCGTGTTGGGGATCCTGTTCTCGGGCACCAAAGATCTGCTGCGCTCCCAGATCGCAGCTTCCGCCGGCCGGCTGAAGAGCAGGGGCCTGTGGGAGATCTATAGCGGGCTGGTCCTGTTGGTGGCGCTGTTGTTCCGGGCCCACAACCTGCCCGTCCTGTGCTGCTGCCTGCTCATCCAGACCCTCATGGCCCGCTTCATCTGGAAGAAGCTCCACTACGATGCAGCCCAGACCACCATCATGCACTACTGGTTCGGCCAAGCCTTCTTCTACTTCCAGGTGAGGAGGTCCATGTTCACGTTGATCCCTGAAGGACCATTGACCAGTCTCATGTTGACTCCTCATCATAAGCAGATATTTCCTCTTTAGGCAAGGCAAGTTTATTTATATAGCACCCTTCAAACACAAGGCCATTCATAGTGCTTTATTACAAAGGCAGGAATCACATTTTCAATTCATTAAAAGGACAATTGTTAAAATACAGTTTGTGTGCGTGAATGTTCACTGTGTTTCCTTCAGCAGCTGTTCGGCCATCTTACTCAGTGCTGCTATTCACGGTGACTTGTAAAGACTTGTGGAAAAATACTTAATTAAACTTGAACATTGTGAGGTGCAGGTATTTCACCTTTACAAAGCTTAGCGGATGTTTACTTTTGCAAAACAACTGCAAGAACATCAAATTCTCATATTGAAAATCACTTTTGTTTCCCTAGTGATGGAACATAGGACATGTTTGCAGTTCTCCTCATATAAATTGTGATTGACTCTAATTGCAGTACAGCACCTTTGCGCTATAAAACTTCTGAAGAGCCTTTTTGGTTTTTCCCAGAAATATATGTACTTAATCACTTATGACAACCCTCCCCTCCAAAACCACCCCCAGCTCAAGCTATAAAATCGAGACAGACACACACACACACACCCACCCACACACTCAGCCCGGCGAATAGCACACTTAACTAGTGCTTTGCCTTCGCTGCCCTGCCTCTATCTCTCATCTCCTGGCATCTGAATAATAAATAATCTCTTAGGTGATGGGATTTCCTGCTCGTCTTCAGAACTAAACAAACAGAAGCACTACAAAGTGAGCCCTGAATGGCATCATTAGACAACAGAGAACCGTGTGTCCCTACAGGCCTGCCAAGTGACAGCCGCAATAACGCGGGCAAACGCTGATGATTGCCTGTAGTGTTCACCCGTAGTGTTCACCGTAGTGTTCACTGTAATGTTCACCTGTAATGTTCACCCGTAGTGTTCACTATGCATAGTGTTCACCATAGTGTTCACCCGTAGTGTTCACCGGTTATGTGAATTTTATATCCATCGGGTAACGATGCAACGTTTTAACATTTGGTTGATCTATGATTAATCTGAATCTTTGATTGATCCCCTGCATAGGGTTTGGCCCCCAAAACAGACTCAACTGGTCCTTATTAGTGGCAGGGATGCCAGGGTTACATTCAGTTCATATGGGGTGAATCTGCACTCCATACACACACACACGCACACACATACACACACACCCACCCAAGGAGCCCTTGCGGTTAAGGGCAATTTAGTAAAAATGGTAAATTATATGAACTGGAGAAACAGCGTGTTGTTTGATCCTCAACTGCACCTGGCTAAGTGTCCCCAGTGTCCCTGAGCAAGGCACCTCTAGTAAGGAAAGCAGCATATAGAGGCACTCCATTCACCATTTAATTCAATCAAATATCCAGGATCTATAGATTCCACAATAAATCTTTTGCAGCACTGCACGATGGGGTGTCGTAAGTTTAAAGAGAAGCAACACCCTACTTGTTTGAATTGTTGTTGTTGTTGTTGTTGTTGTTGCATGTTGTTCTCACTGGGGAGATTATCGATCGAGTAATGATCCAACATTATTGAATGGGAGCAGTCATAAGTGCTGAAGGCAGTGGCATTCTGTTTAAAGGGCGTCCAGAGACACTTAAAACCTGTGTGCACATAAACGATATGGAGGCTGTACCAAAACTAATTGCTATGATAATTATTATTAGATCCCACCTCCCAGAAAACAACTTTGTCACACAACTCTCTTTCTCTTTTTTTCTCTCTCTCTCTCTCTGTCTGTCTGTCTGTCTGTCTGTCTGTCTGTCTGTCTGTCTGTCTGTCTGTCTGTCTGTCTGTCTCTCTCTCTCTCTCTCTGTCTCTCTCTCGCATGCAGAAAACAAAATGCACATACACATAAAAGTGTTTAATTAAACAAACACACACTGTCTCACACACACAAACAACATACACTGGAGTTTAATTAAACACACACACACACACACACACACAAACAACATACACTGGAGTTTAATTAA
>OOFB01005919.1:14603-26702 GCA_900323305.1 Trachyrincus murrayi
CACGAAGGAGCAGGTAGGGGCTGCAGGCCTGCAGAGATCGGAGGAATCGAACCCAGTTCCTTTCGGCCTGGGAGTCGACCCCTCTACACTGACCACTACACTAGAATAAGTGCACAGAATCCATGTCTAAAAACCACCCCCTCTCTCACCCCTCTCTCACCCCTCTCTCTCTCTCTCTCTCTCTCTCTCTCTCTCTCTCTCTCTACCTCTATACCTCTGTCGCTCTCTCTCTCTCTCTCTACCTCTCTACCTCTGTCTCTCTCTCTCTCTCTCTCTCTCTACCTCTCTACCTCTGTCTCTCTCTACCTCTGTCTCTCTCTCTCTACCTCTATACCTCTGTCTCTCTCTCTCTCTCTACCTCTATACCTCTGTCTCTCTCTCTCTCTCTACCTCTATACCTCTGTCTCTCTCTCTCTCTCTCTCTCTCTCTACCTCTCTCTCTCTCTCGCTCTCTCTACCTCTCTACCTCTGTCTCTCTCTCTCTCTCTACCTCTATACCTCTGTCTCTCTCTCTCTCTCTCTCTCTCTCTCTCTCTCTCTCTCTCTCTCTCTACCTCTATACCTCTCTCTCTCTCTCTCTCTACCTCTATACTCTCTCTCTCTGTCTCTCTCTCTCTCGCTCTCTCTCTACCTCTATACCTCTGTCTCTCTGTCTCTCTCTCTCTCTCTACCCTGATCGATATCTAG
This sequence comes from Trachyrincus murrayi, assembly GCA_900323305.1. Taxonomy (NCBI): domain Eukaryota; kingdom Metazoa; phylum Chordata; class Actinopteri; order Gadiformes; family Macrouridae; genus Trachyrincus; species Trachyrincus murrayi. The sequence goes on from OOFB01005919.1 coordinate 15,291, forward strand.
TTTTTTGCTCTCTTGTTGTCTTTCTTGGTCGCTCTCTCTTGGCTGGACAGACACACACACGCACGCACGCACACACATACACACGCACACACAGAGGCCCCTCAATGGCCACCACTGCCAGGAGCAACACAATGAGCAAACTGGTAGCCGGTGATGTGGCCCGGCATCCAGTCATGATCACAGCAACACACTAAAGCAGAGACAGCGTTATGGTCAGATGGGGCAGGAAGATGTAGGACACCTCTAGTCTAGTACCCATCGGCAGCAGGGGTCGGGCTAGCCCTGGCCAACGGGTCGATTTAGCCGTAATGAGAGCCGAGGGACACTAACCCTAACCCTAGGAGGGTAAAGAGGAAGGTTTGAAGTTTTCAGCAGAGTCAGCTTCCCTGATCGCAGGTGGCGGACTGCTTGCTTGTGCTGCTTCCTCCCGCCAGGCGGGGGCAGTCTGTTTGCCATTCATGGGGACTGCGAGGCCTACGACACCCGGACCGACCGCTGGCACATGGTGGCGTCCATGTCCACGAGGCGCGCCCGGGTGGGCGTGGCCGCCATCGGGAACAGACTCTACGCCGTGGGAGGGTGAGTGACCCACCGCTCCCGTACCCCCCCCCCCCACCGTGACCTCTGAACTCTGACCTCTCACCTCAGTTATCATTGAACCTTTGAACCTAACCAAGTCATTAAGGGTTTAAATAGTTATTTATGACGACAGGCCTGGCAAGCTGAGCCATGTTGTGGTATGTGTGAGGCAGGGATGTTTTCAGTATAGTATTAGTGTAGTATACTAGTCATTAGTATGATACAACCGCGTGCAGGTTGTACTGTAAGACAGGCGATGAATTAAGTCTCAGAAAATGTTATGAAGTCTAACAGTTACCAACTCTAAGCGTCTCTCCGGTCTCTCCTCAGCTACGACGGGACCTCTGACCTGGCCACGGTGGAGTCCTACGACCCCGTCACCAACACCTGGCAACCGGAGGTCTCCATGGGGACGCGACGGAGCTGCCTGGGCGTGGCCGTCCTGCACGGGCTGCTGTATGCCGCCGGGGGCTACGATGGAGCCTCCTGCCTCAACAGGTACATGCTGGGGTGGATAGCGGTGGAGGAACCTTTAAACCTTCACCTTTAAACTTTAAGATGTTTCTCTCTCTCTCCCCCACTTGTGTCTCCCAATAGTGCAGAGCGCTATGACCCTCTGACCAGCACCTGGACCTCCATCGCTGCTATGAGCACACGTAGGAGATACGTCCGTGTTGCTACCCTGGGTTGGTAGCCACCACTTCCATCGCAACTGTTAGCTTCTCGTCAAGCCATTCATACGCCAGGAGCATTTAGGAGTCTGTGTTCGGGTCATAAGATAAACTTTATGTATCCCAGACAGGACAAGTTTCACGTTGATCTGAATGGTGATGTTTCCCTCATATCATCTCCCTCCAACAGACGGTAGTTTATATGCGGTGGGCGGTTATGACAGCTCGTCACACCTGGCCACCGTGGAAAAATACGACCCGCAGGTAAACAGCAGTAAGCTGACATCCCCCCCCCCCCCTCGTGCCGTACACATACACACACACGCAGCACCAACGGTAACGCCGCCTCCCTGTGTCTCCCGCGTCTCGATTGGCCGAGCAGAGCAACGTGTGGACGGCCATCGCCAACATGCTGAGTCGCCGCAGCAGTGCGGGTGTGGCCGTGCTGGAGGGCATGCTGTACGTCGCCGGGGGCAACGACGGCACCAGCTGCCTGAACTCCGTGGAACGCTTCAACCCCAAGACCAACACCTGGGAGGGCGTGGCCCCCATGAACATCCGCAGGTCAGTCCTCCTGGCGCCACCTGGCGCCCAAACGCGTGAATGACTGCGAGATGGCCGCTGTTCATCTCATGCCATCCTCTGATTTGTTCCGGTAAAAGTTTGACTGTTTTGATTTTGTTAAAACGTTTAAATTGTCAGGAGCGAACGTCTTCAGAGACGATCTGCAGGGGCTCTCGTGTCTCGGTCAGTCCTGTATTTATCCACGAACCACCTCAGTGACACTGAGAGAAAGAGGGGGGGGGCCTCGGACCAGTGGATCAGAAAGATACCCCCACACGCAAAACACACGCAAAACACACACGCAAAACACACACGCAAAACACACACGCAAAACACACACGCAAAACACACAGCAGCTAGACATGTGGGTGCTGCAGCAGCATGAATAAAGCATGGCGTTGACCATCTCATCCCCAGCTGTACAGTACAGGCACTCTGTCCACACCTGGCTGCACACCCCCAGCACGGCTGGGTGTGGGGGGGGGGGGGGATTGTGTTGCTAGTGTGAAATGCACCCAAAGGTAAATAATCTCGCCGTAGTGGTGTCGCAATGATGTGGCAAACTGCCTGGCGACGGTTGTTACTACCGGTATTATTTATGTGTTTCCTGAGAAGTAAAATGGTGACGACAGCCGTGCTGAAGTGTGTGTGTGTGTGTGTGTGTGTGTGTGTGTGTGTGTGTATACTGGTATCACAGTACCAGGCTAGTGTTGCTGTCTGGACACTCTGCCCAGACTTCCTTATGCCAAGCGAGGCGTTTATTTGATTTGATTTGATTTGTTCAACCCTCACATCTGTCTCACGCATCGTAAACATGAACAGCAGTGAACTGGTGAGATGATGACGTGTACCAACACATTGTTCTTTGAAGCCGGCTGTTTTGATTGCTTAGCCACTCTTCTGGCGTCCAGCTAAGCTAAGCTAACCCCCCCCACGCCTCCGCTACAGTGCAGTACCCTGATCCCGTGCATCTCCCATTCCTCCCATTCTCCCGCACCGCAGGAGCACCCACGACCTGGTGGCCATGGACGGCTGGCTGTACGCGGTGGGCGGTAACGACGGCAGCTCCAGCCTCAACTCCATCGAGAAGTACAGCCCGCGCAGCAACAAGTGGGCGGCGGCCTCCTGCATGTTCACACGCCGCAGTAGCGTGGGCGTGGCCGTGCTGGAGCTGCTCAACTTCCCGCCCCCGTCCTCGCCCACCCTCTCCGTGTCCTCCACCAGCCTCTGACCCGGGGCCGCCTCCGTCACCTGCGCCCGGCCGGTCGGCGCGGCCCGAGCCACGCCCCCGGCCCGAGCCTTAGCCCCGTCCCCGGCCTTAGCCCCGCCCCCTCCCATCCTATCCACAGCCGCTAAAGCCCAGACTGGCTCTGGGAGACAGCGGAACTCCTCTATATGAGAGAGAGAGAGAGAGCGAGAGAGAGAGAGAGAGAGAGTTAGGGTTGAGTGTATTGAGTAAATGGTTAGAGGTTGATAATTGATATATATATATATATATATATATATATATAATAGGGTCCTGGCCTTATTTTTTCACTGTCCTGCAGAATGGTTGGTGCCCTTGTGAAAGCCTACAGGCAGACGTTTAAAGAAGAAGAAAATATATGGTCAACATTTTAAATATTTTTGTCCCTGAGAATATCCAATGAATTGATGTCTTTTAGTTCTTAATCAAGGGCACCAGTTGGCCTGATTCACCTAGCGGCCATCTTTGTTCTAAACGCTAGCTGTCAGCTTCAGTGTTTAGAACCAAGATGGCCGCTAGGTGAATAACGGCCAGTGTTCTAGAATACACTACTTTACATGACCTCCGTCCCATTCTTTTCACACGACTAAGCCGCGATAGTCATCTAATGTCTATCATGTGTAATGTAATGGTTTATTACCAGCACCATCGTTTTCTTTGTAATTATTTATTTGTTATTTAATTTTAGGAATGTGATTATTGATTGGAAATGTCATGCATGTTTACAGGCATCATCTCCCAATAGGAGATTTAAAAAAAAGAAATGTGTAGTGCAGCTCTGCCACACTAGGTGGCAGTAACGGCAATGTTTTTAAACCTCAGCCCAAGAAAGCATGGCCACTAACAAGGAAAACGCTCTGTCGTTAATCACAACAGTACATGAGTTTGGGTCCTTGTTGATAAGAAAAGAAAGGCGGTATGTGCAATTAAATTGTATTATTTATGACTTATATGACTTTTTAAAAAAGCTGTTGTTTTGAAGGGTTCTCCTTTGGTTTGCGGTTGGATATCATGGATGTTTGTGTAAGGGCAGTCCACGGTGCTGATCATTGTTGTCACGGAGTCGTTTTGGTCAGCTATCTCCAAGCATTAGTCTCAAGCATGATCTAAAACAGATGAATTCTGTCTGCCTGTTAAACAAATCAAGAAAATCAATTTCTAAGCGAGTCATTTTCCAGCAGAGGCAGGAGTGGACTTGATGCTTTGACCCATACAGGAAGAGTTTGAACCAGTGTGACACTTGGAAGTAAGCATGACTTAACCAGCACTCGACACAGGCCAGGTCTAGGAGGTACAATGCTATGGGACTCTTGGTGCTGTCATTTTTCCTCAGAGTGTATCGTGTTGTCATGTTACCTCATCCTTGAATTGTTGACACGGAGCCCAGTTTCTTTGTTTCTCTTTTATTTTGCTTCGCACACCGAATCCGGCTCCAAACGTGCGAGGACTCGTTTGGAGGAAAACTACAGAACGATTGAGATCAAAATGGGAAGTAACAATTACGCTGTTTCCACCGTAATCGATACTGGCCCCGACACCCCCGAGGCAACGAGTGCTTTGCCAAAAAACCACAAGGGCCTGAAACACACGGTTATCAATACTTATCAATACATATATAATAATATCAATACACAGCTTAGATTCAAACGTGGCTCAGTGAGACCATTCCAAACTTCCGAGAAGTTAACATTTTATCCTTTTTTTGTAAGGATGTTGCTGATCCTTGGCTGTGTGTGAATCTAAAAGGTGCTTGCACACCGCCCCAACAAACACCCAACTGCAGAATGTTGGCCGGAGTTGCCGGTTCCAAACTGTCAACCGCAGACTGCCCAACAGTATGGGTCACTCTGCCCTGGTTGGTGATCGTTGGGGCGCTGTTGAGGCACCTTTAAAGAACCCTCCGTTGGGGGTGAGATTACCACCCAGCAGGAGAGGGTGAGGGTAAGGGTGAGATTACGACCCAGCAGGAGAGGGTGAGGGTAAGGGTGAGATTATGACCCAGCAGGAGAGGGTGAGGGTGAGATTACGACCCAGCAGGAGAGGGTGAGGGTGAGGGTGGGGTGGGGGGGGTGAGATTACGACCCAGCAGGAGAGGGTGAGGGTGTGATTATCTTAATGCAGATGATATGAGACTGGAATGTACAGAGAGAGAGCGCGAGAGAGCGAGAGAGAGAGAGACCTAGCCCTCTATTATACACCCCCCCCCCCCCCCCAGTTACCTTTCCTCTAATCTGTGCAACTATCGTCGCTTTTTTAAATGATTTGTTTGTGTTTTGAACGTTGTTATGGATGTTGTTAATTTATACATTTGTTGTGTTACAGTTATTTATTAAGAAACTTGAATTTTGCACTATGGTGAAACGGAGCAATACATTGTACGTAAGAAAAGAATAAAGAAGATTTTTTTTCTGGTGTGATTCATTGGCCACTATTTATTTATTGGCTCATTATGGGAAATACTGCATTGTTGTTATGTTGATAAAATTGAGAATATGATTAAGACAACCCACACAACACATGTAGCTAGCAGTGTGTGCGTGTGTGTGTGTGTGTGTGTGTGTGTGTGTGTGTGTGTGTGTGTGTGTGTGTGTGTGTGTGTGAGAGAGTGTGAGTGTGTGTGTGTGTGTGTGTGTGTGTGTGTGTGTGTGTGTGTGTGTGTGTGTGTGTGTGTGTGTGTGAGAGAGTGTGAGTGTGAGTGTGCGTGTGCGTGTGTGTGTGCGTGTGGTTGCTAAGGCTAACGGTACAGTATCATTTGGTCATTTTCCCATCATGCTCTACTTCCAGGCTGATCAGAGTGGACAGCTGAGCACTCTCGCTTTACCCCTGCTGACCCCCTGGTCACATGGTGCGCACACCTGTGCTTCCCTCGGTGTGCCTGGACTACACACACACACAGGGAAATACATGTGTATGTAGGATCGTGGTGAGCCAGCTGAACTATAGGTAAAGAATTTCATTTATGCAGCTGTGTTTTCATGACTGAAGGAGGGTGTGAGGGTATGTATGTGTCCATACATACCTCTGGCATGTGTGTGTGTTGTCTCCATGAAGATGCTAATGAGTTTACAACCTGGCTGGCTGGACAGACAGACAGACAGACACATGTGGCCCCTCAGTGACCACTGCTGTCATACTGAAGGATGTGACCTGTAACCATGTAGGATTCTCTCTCTCTCACACACACACACCTCTCTCTCTAGGGGTTAGGAGTTCTGTCATGCAGCCTCTCTCTCTCCTCTCTAGGAGTTAGGAGTTTTGTCATGCAGCCAACATGTCTTCCCTATCAGGTGTCACTGTCACTGCAAGCCAGTTGCTGTCATGGCCATATTTACTTCTTTTAAGATAGGATTCTCCTAATGTCATGGAAAATCCTCAGGCCGCCTTATGAAGCATTACAACAAACACCAAAGTAGTCACTGATCTTTATTAACTCTTTTATATTCTAAAACCTGTATTTTATAATGTTAACTCTGCACTGTGACTTCCTCTTAATGTAGAACGGCCTAACCAGGGACAGGGGTCACAAATTAGCTTCTAGAAACCTGAGGTCACGAGGTCCGGACCTCGGTAATTATTTCAACCAAAATATATACAGTATATATATAGATATATTTTTCATAGGCTTATTGTAAAAATAATAATCTATCGGCCCTATAAACTGATCACGAGTTGACAAAGTGTAGGAGTCCCTCAATGAAGTCTGATGGATAACTAACTATCTAACTAACTAGCTAGCTAGGCTAGTCAAGCTCAAAGTTGGTTTGGTTTGAAACTCTGTAATCTGTAAATGTTGACCAAACTTTTTCATTATGTCAATTATTTGGCTTAAAAAGTGCCTGTCTTCAAATGTGCATTTTAAAAACGAAATTTAACAGTCCTATAGAAAAGTAAAACATGGAAAATAAAAACCAAGTAGGCTACTCAGGTTATTTCATTTTTTATAAAATGCTAAATATGAATAATAGTAGCCTACATTCCATATAATAATAATAATACCTAGGATTTATATAGCGCTTTTCCAGGTGCTCAAAGACGCTTTACATGTAAAGTACAAACAGAAGACAAGAAACAAAACAAAACAAAACAAAGCAAAAACAGAACAAACTATGGGTCGAAAGCAAGGGTGAAAAGGTGGGTTTTGAGGGCTGTTTTAAAAGATGACAGGGTGTTAGCGGAGCGAATGTGGCTGGGGAGGGCATTCCAGAGGGAGGGGGCATACATTTGCTTTGTATGGTTTGTGGTCCAAACATTTACCTTTTCAAATATATATATATAAACCCAACCCTAAATATGAATGGCTCTTGCCTTCAAAGGCAGAGCGGGCTCCAATTAGGAGTCTTTTATGGTTCTCCTGTGTGAGAACTTTGGCACGGCGGGTTCTCCGTCGGACACCTGATGTCGGGGGCCCCGGGGCCTGGCTCCGCTTTTACTGACCTGAGGTGTGAAGTTAGCACGGCTGTACTCACCCGCTGGGTCTGGATAAACACTAATGAAAGGCTTCTCCCAGAGGGACCATCTTACCACACATGTAGAGAGACACACACTGAGTCTCTTCTCTGGCTCTATATATATTATATATCTAATATTATATGTTATGTTATATTATTATTGTATTATATTATGTGTTATGTTATATTATGTTATTATTTAAAAATAGTTTGTTTGGAGTTTGTTGTAACAAACATATACAAGGTTAAATTACACACATCCCACATGTGTTGAAATCCACGGGGAAGTTCCCAGCTCCCAACCCTTCTTCTTTCTGAGAACTACAAAAGGAAATGTAGAGAGAGGCCTACTGAGTCATGCATATCCCTTCTCTGTTTTGAATGGAAGATATAAGGAGGATGTCACAAGCATCCGGCTCATTCCGGAATGTGTGTCCTCCACAGTTTGAGAAAACAAAAACGACGGCTTGCTAAATAAAGTGTTCCTGCCGGCTAACACCTGTCTAAATCTCCCCTTCCGGTGAGATGAAGTCATCGTGCTTCGTGCGATGAAGTAAACAGAAACTTTTACACTAACTCACTAACTAACTAGACGTGGTTCTGTTATAACAACACTAAATCCACCGTTGGCCAGCGTCTCTTCTTGTAATACCCTTCTCTGATTATAGTTATGCTTCCCCACTTTTCTTGTACAGGTTTATCACATGTTTACCTGGAGCTGTTGCATCATCCTTTCTGGTGAACCATCTTCCAGGTAAAGCCGTGAAGTTTACTTTGCTGAAAGTTAGTCATCAACTCCCCAGAAAACCCCCACTTACTCAAGAACTGGAGATGACAGTACACCTGCGTGGAAGTACCCTCTACTGTAGAGAGAAATGGGATGTAACATTGACATACATAACATATACGTCGCTGTTTGAAAGCTCCCGTCTTTGATCTGACATTTGTCCGTATTTTGGAGGGGAAAGTTACTTTGACGTCCTGATGCTGGGTTTCAGCTGAAAGGGGAAGGCCTAATCAACACCCCTGTAAGTCACTCAGTATCCTTAGTTTAATAGGTGTGTTCTCAACGTGTAAAATCAGATGTAGGTAACACGATACTGTATCACCGGTAATCCTGCTCCCCCCTGCCCTGTTTGCTGCTTTATAGCCGTGAGCCATGTCATGTGATTGAGTCACTTGAAGACAGATAGTCATGTTTCTTTTTGAGCCAATCAGAAGAGAACATTTTACCGTTACATGACGTTATTATCTCTGGTGCTTTTTCCTCTACAAGTGCGTGACTGTTGGAGCCCGGGGCATGTGTGTCTTTTACAAGCCGGTCTTACAGGTTTATTTTGCCTGACAGTTTACCGCACATCGCTCCATACCTTCATCGATCCATATCTTCATGACTTCATGACTTCATGACTCCATGATCGTAACCCAGCACACATCCTGTCTCTTGATGAGGGTGATTGGACCCCCAGACAGTGAGACTCATTGATCAAAGCCCCCGGTTTGAAAGGCCTCTTTTAGCTTAACGCGTCATTCACTTGATCTTTGAAGGTTTTTACATTTATAATTAGGACTGTTGCATGTTAAAACTTAACTAGTTAATTAAATTAAAACAGAATTATCGTATTATTATTAGTATTAGATAGGCCCTAACAATGTTGTGTTTATATGTCATTAATAAACATTATCATAATCTTTACGATTAGGCCTACTTGTAGGTCTAATTGTAGGCCTTACTTACTTACTTGTAACCAGTATAAATTCATTATACTGCATGTTTTGAATTTATAATATATGATATCATTAATATAACTTATAATTAATATAACTTATAATATATGATATCATTAATATAACTTATAATTAATATAACTTAAAATATGATATCATTAATATAACTTATAATTAATATAACTTATAATATATGATATCATTAATATAACTTATAATATATGATCATTAATATAAAGGCTATATTGTTCATCAGTTTTGTTTGCGTGGTGTCATTTAAAACAAAGCTCTTCATCCTGTTCTTCCTCGTCATATCCACCCTGCCATGTTTCACTCACAACAATAACTCCATAGTAACGGAGGAAGACGTGGAGCCAGAAGCATGCTGCTGATCAGCTGTCCAGTGATGTCTTGTCTTAAGAGCAAAGCAATGAAAATGTTCCACTTGTACGTCACATACATTACTTAAAGACCACAATCCATCCTAGGAATTGATGGACTCGGGAGGACCGTGGGTATTGTTTTCATGTGCAGGCATGTCGGTGGAGTTTACCCAGAAGCCCCCCTCTTGTTTGATTGACACCCACCCACCGTCGAGCAGCGAGGGGAGCTGACTGCTGGTTGTGATGGGCCCACAAATGAGCCTCCATTTGGTGGGCGTAAGGTGTGAAGTGGGACACGTCTCCCCAAACCCCCCATCCCCCCCCCGTCTCTGTTGTCGGGGATTGATTTAACAGACAGGAGGCGTGAAGCCCCTCCACTTAATCACCACATACATGTGTGCGCACACAGAGACACAAAGACCCCACTTCCCCATGCCCCTCCACACACACACACACACACACACAAACACAAACACACCCTCATTCACACACATTGAAACAGAGAGAGAGAGAGACACGCCCCAGCCCTGACACTGACACCCTAAGCCCCGCCTCCTCCTGCTGATACAGGCTGTAGTGCCCACTGGTCCTCAGTACACGCCTGCCTGCTGGAGAGACAGCACCCACGGCCAGGAAGGAATACGCTACCGTCAATACAGAGGAGTTACAGACCTCTCTGTTCAACAGGAGACCGCCATCACACACACACACACGCTCTCACACACACACACACACACACACACACACACACACACACACACGCTCACACACACACACACACACGCTGACAGCAGCAGCATGGGGAGCACCATGTCATGCGTACCCCAGCACAACCTGAGATTCTCCAGCAAGAGTTTCCTGCGCCGGAACAGGTAAGAACAACGAATACTTGTCATTCCTTTGTTTTTTACCTGCGGCAATATGTCAGCCCTAGATGAACCCCAGTGTCATGTCGGGTTAGGGTTAGGGTTAGAGCCTGTGGCGGGGTTTTGGTCAGCTGGAAAGAATTCCAGGTATTTCTGGTGATTTTTCAGCATGGAGGTGAACCAGAGGTTGTGAGATGTGTTGCGACCGGCTGGGTGAAGGATCGTATGGACAGAGACAGGGAGAGGAAGCAAAGCCATGTGTCTGGGTGGAGGAGAGCTGTCCTGGGTCTGGGTCTGGGTGGTGGAGAGCTGTCCTGGGTCTGGGTCTGGGCAGAGGAGAGGTGTCCTGGGTCCAATGTGTGTCACTGATCCCCTGCTTTGCCATTTGCCGTCTCTCCACATCTCTTGTGAAGTTGATCTGCCAGCTGTCTGCCAATCTGGTTTCCCTCCAAAAACCAGGGACTGATTTCAAACACATTATCACAAGTAGAAGTGATGTGTTAGAGTTGTAATCCCATCCAATATTTGATCTGAAATCTGATTATTGGTGCTCAATATAGAGGTTTTTTTAGTTTAAATACAAGGGGTTCCCACACGCGTGGGTACTTTCCCTGAGTGGTGTAGTGTGTTTGTTAGTGTTACTAGACCCTCTCCTGCTGTATATTTGTGGGCACGCTGCCCTACAGACCGCTGTGCCTGGTACTGATTAACGTCTGCAGGGCTCCTTCTTGTACCAGGAGGTGAGCTGGACTTTATACGGTTGTTGCTCTTGTTGCTCCCCAGAAGACAAACTTTCAAAAAGTAACAGCGGCGGTGGTCCGATGAGACCCCCCCCCCCAGCCGCTGAGGTTTTAAAACCCTCTCGCTTGGAGACTGAATAGTGATACCAGCTCCCGGGGGGGGGGGGGGGGGGGGGTTACGTGGGGG
>OOFB01005921.1:4061-24983 GCA_900323305.1 Trachyrincus murrayi
GTGAGAACCATGACCAGTTACAGTACCATCTGTCCACATCATCTGGCATTCGAAATGAAAGTAACAGACAGATATGAAGATATATTTTTATTCATGTTAAATATCCTAAATACCCTATGTTTGCACCACCACTGACCCACTGTCAGTGACCTGTGCAATGTCCCCTGCCGTGCTCCTTCAGTTGAAACAAACACGATTGAAATGCTGCTGCTAACAATACATTTTACAAAAAAACCAAAGCAAAACATAATTAATTCCATCCACATTTCAATCCACCTCTGCAGATGACAAGGGAATTGTCTGCACTTCATATCCAAGCCAAAAGCCGGGAGTGCAGATAAAACATGTCGTTTTTCTCCAAAAGGTATTTCTCAGTAGCTGTCCAACAGGTCTATGTCTTCGGCTGTAAGCGTTGACGAGGAAAAGCGTTTTCCTGGAGGACTCCTCTGATCCTCTGACTGGCGTTGCCTTTTTCTAGCATTAAGACAGGAAGGCATTAGTGAATCCTCAGCTGTGTCATTAACTTTCACCTCAGGAGCGCCGTGCTTTGGTGCTGGCTTGTAAAAATGGAGCTTCTCGGTTTTATCCTCGTCTTCATTCTGCCGTACCACGGGCATCGAATTCAGCACATCACTGATAAACTTCTGTCTGCCAACTGGAGAACAACAGTGTTAAAATGGGGGGGGCAAAGTGTTTCTCATGACTGTGGTGGCTTGTAATTTAACCTAAAATAAGTTAATGTTAATTAAATTGGGGCTTACAGAAGCGGAGTGCTGACTTTCTTGAATCCTCGATTTTTTTCAGTTTGGGCACTTGTGACGCAATTGCTTCCCACTGATTGACGACCTGAAAAAAAGGAATGCTTGTTGTTGGTAAATGTTCTCAATCAGATGTAAAAAAAAACACTGCAGAATATATCTCAAGATATGTACAAACATAACTAAGTTTATAAAGTTTAGATAGCTAGATAAAATAAAAGCCAAATGAAAAATAATAATAATAAAAAAATAAAATATATATATATATATATACTTTTTAAATGTTCTTACATGCTCTGCCCAACCTTCTGTTTTACATCTTGAATGTTCAAAGATGTCCAGTGGTTTTTCAGAACAAACAAGTCCTGTCAGGTCATACATGGTCTTCTTAAGTGCTGTGCCAAGCTGGAAACATAGATGACATTTAGCCTAGATGTTGATGTCTTCACTAATTATAGCCATAAAATGTTGAATTAATCAACTTGCGTCACCTTAAAATTGGTCCCGGAAACATCAAGACTTTGTAGATTAGGGAGACAAGTGAGATACCTGACAACCCTTTCAGAGATTGGATTGTCTGTATGAAATAGAAAGCATCCTGTTACGGCTACACCAGTGGATATTACATACGATTATTATTACATATTTTTTAATTAAGTTTTGGTTGAACTTCAAGGCAGAAATTATAGGAGGACGATTGAACAGTAGCTGACCGGAGAGACCCAGAAGTTCGAGGTTGTCAAGTCCTTTCTTGAACATCCTGATGGGTGCAGTCAATCTTTGTAGGCCAATATCTGACAGACAGTTGCCTCCAATCAAAAGTTCAACCAGCGATCTGGGGATTACAACATGGTAAATATTTAACGTAATGGTTAAGCATTTATCTTTTACAGTCCATCCCGGGCGCGAAGAGTTGTACTACCCAGTCAAGGAGCTGTTGGTCAGATGCTGGAAGATCTCATGACTGTCTCCAAGTCGGCAGCCAAACAAATCAAGAGACTTGAGACTATGAAATGTTTTGATTTCACACATCCTCTCAGACAACAGAGGAAACCTGTAGGGACAAATACAGTATGATGATTAAGTCAGATGAAGCTAGAGGGACGGAAAAATAATAAATTACATGTAAGGTATACTAATACCTCTAAGGTATAATAATCTAAGGTAATACCTATTCCGAAGGCAAAGAGATGTGAGCACCATGTCGCCATATGCATCATTGAACACTTGCAGTGCTTTGGGGCCAGTCTCTTGGTTGGAAAACACACATTTCTCTTCAGTGGCTGCAAAAAGTTTAACTCCTATTTGTTCAGGGAAGTCTAACAGTGAGTCCACATGGTGTATGTTCTCGGCTATGAATTGAAGAGAAATGTCGAAGAGAGACCTCGGGGAATATTGTAGATTTCCCTTTGCATTGTAGGTAAAGATAAAGTGCTCTTTTTTCAACAACAGCGGTTTCGTTCTCCTGCAGGAGGACACCGGCCTGGGCTCCGCCAGCACGATGTTGTTATTAACCCGACGAAGCTGTCCTCCTTCTCGGATATAAAGGGCGCTGTTGTCAGGAGCAAGGCTGCACATGTTTGTTGTTTCTTCTACAACACAGAAATGAAACGCAGCAGTGGTTGCATGACAGGCGAGCAAACGAAAGATATAATAATGATCGTAATAATAATAATAATCGTTAATAATCAAACTTGTTGACGGATGTTGTTGCCCGGGTCTGGGAGTAAAGGCACCTACCGCTAGATAGTAGTATATGTATAGTATATGTAGCGATAGTATTTCTTGCTACATACTTATCTCAAACAAAACTCGTACATGTACTACAAGCGTCCTGCAATGCACTTCCGGTACGCTTCCGTGTTTTTTACGTTTTCAACATTAACATCAAAATAAAAGTTCCATAGTACACATTCGAACTTAATTCGAAAGTGTTCTATTGTCTGAACAACATCGGGACACATATCAGAGTAAATGTCATTTGAATGACTCCTATCTGCTTCAAACGACCTCTATGCGTTTCGTTTGGCTGTCCAAAGTTACACCTTTATTTTACTTTGAAGACGTGTGCAACTGGAACAACGCGTTTAGCTACAACGCCACATAACACACATAACACTGAATCATAGGAAGTGAAATGATTTTACGAAGTTAATTATTTCACATTGCACATTCTGTTTTATTCTTGGCGTTCATACACTCTATTGCTGAGGCTCGTTGACTTCATAATCCGGACCCACAATCGAACTAAATGTAGGTTGATTACTAATGTTTAGCATCTAGCACTGTATGCTATGTAGCATAGAGTTAGATCAAACAGAAAGCAAATTGCAGCATGCATCTGACGATTAAACACATTACTGACATGTTTAGCATCCAGTACTGTATGGTATGGAGCATAGAGTTAGATCACACAGAAAGCAACACTGCAGCATGCATCTGACGATTAAACACATTATTGACATTCTGGTTTACATTCCGCAGCTAACTTGGCCAAGTGTTGCATACGTTTTACACTTTCCTCTGAGGAAGGTGAATACAGTCCTGATAGATGGCGACCACAAAGGATCCTTTTGAATTTCAAGGTAGGCTATGTTTACTCTCTCTCTCTCTCTCTCTCTCTCTCTCTCTCTCTCTCTCTCTCTCTCTCTATCTCTCTCATATATTCCATATATATATATAAACCTCTGTGTCATGCTCTATGATATTTCTTTATGTTGTCCACGTACAATACAAGTGATAGAAATTATTTGACGTTTGTAATGTGATGTTAGAATTTGAAGAGGCTGAGAGTCTGTTGGAGGAGAATAGGGATGCGACCACGATCAACATTGATGATCTAAAAGAATCTCAGACACAGAGGAGACCAGGAGTGGATGAGGAGAGGGAAGACCTCCTCACCAATGATGACAAGGCAGAGGTGAAGAACAGGGTTTGATAGCCATATAGTAGTGAACTTGTTACACAAATATTGTTTTACCACAAATGCTGACTGACTTCTTGTTCCATATTTCTTCACTGAAGCTTCTCTCCGGACAAAAGAAAAATGCCCCTTTTTGGTCATTTGAGTACTACCAGAAATTCTTTGATGTTGACACCTATCAGGTAGTCCAAGTAATTTCTTCCATGACATATCAGAATGTTCTGTAAAATGATTTCCTTTGAGAACCGCTGTTACACTCATCTGGGTGCAGTTGTATTGATGTGTTACCATCATGCCTTTCAGGTCAGGAGTAGAATTATTGGCTCAGTACTGCCATGGCCAGGAAGGAACTTCCTTGAACTTTACATCGGCAGAAATCCTGACCTCTATGGTAAAAACGATAACATTGTTTTTGAATGTTTTTTCATTAGATGTAACTTGGAATTCAGACAATTGTACTCTCTCCTGGTTGGTTGCAACATAACCATTTTAATGTTCCTTGATGGTTTCAAAATATTCCTAATAAAGTCATGGGAGAGGGAGTTAATGAGATGTGAAGATCATTGTAGACCGCAAAGTGATCGAAGCTACTGTGGAACAAAGATGTGTGCATTTAATGCAGGATGTTTATGTTTGCAGGGCCCTTTTGGATTTGTGCTACTCTCGTGTTTGCCATTGCCATCAGTGGAAACATATCAAAATTCTTGGTGCACATGGGCAATCCCAACTACAAATATGTACCGGAGTTTCGAAAAGGTAAGTTCTGTTGAAGCAGTTCTCTAAAAGATGATGTGCTTGGGGTGAATTCATACTCAGACGGCGAGAGTTCCCTGTAACGTGATGCATGCTGTGTAACTGTAAAGGGGACGTGATTATTAGGGGCAATGCTAAGCATCCCTTTGAAGTTTGAGTAGGTTACGGTTAGTTTTCTCTTTTCTGTTTATGCATTGAATTTAGACATTGTCCAAAATTGGTGGACCACCACCAATGTAAAATAACAGAACATTTGTTACAAAAAGTGCAAAAGCAAATATGGTATTTCTATATACTGTATCTCGCTATACACTGTATATCTATATATCTATATATATATAATGCATATGTAATGTACGCACACATGGTCAATTGTTGCAAAAGGATGCTATCAATATTCTTTGCGTCTCTTTGTTGTGATTCTCAGTGACCATTGCTGCAACAGCGATCTATTGCTATGCCTGGCTGGTTCCTCTTGCCCTCTGGGGACTCTTGCTCTGGCGAAACAACAAAGTCATGAACTCAGTGTCCTATTCCTTCATGGAGATAGTCTGTGCCTATGGATATTCCCTGGCCATTTACATTCCTGCAGTGGTAAGACGCCATATTGGTAATAATTAGCTTTGATGTTCTTTAATGTGAATTGTTGATTTCCTCCCCCCTTCCCCTTCCCCCTTGGGAATGATGTATTATTTTCAACAAAACAGGATTTTATTTACTTCATATTCACTGTTGTTGTTGTTTTCTGGACCAGGTGCTGTGGAGCATCCCATCAGAAGGGCTGAGGTGGTTCTCTGTGGTGGTGGCGCTGTGTCTCTCTGGTTCCGTACTGCTGCTCACCTTCTGGCCCGCTGTCAGGGATGATCACCTCAGAGTTTCCATAGCGATTATGTTGACCATCGTGGTTCTCAATATTCTGCTGGTTGTCGGATCCAAGGTATGCATTAGAGCCCATTTTCACTTATGGCAGAAGATTTGGGCCGGATTTAACAAAACAAACTTGGGGGTGAAATAAGATACTCGGTATCCGGCATCCTGGCTTAGCAAACCACATCTCCTTTGACCCAGTTTGGTCAAAGAGCCTGTGCTGGCGGGCGACGATAGCTTTAGTGATTGGTTTCTACTCAGCTGACCTCTGGGAACCCTTTGTCTCCGCCTTGCTTTGACCCCACCGCATGTGTCGGGACATTTGGATTAGTGTTTCACTGGCGTGCGTGCGCGTGTGCGAGAGCGAAAGCCACAGAAAATGTATACTTTTGTTTGTAAGCCAGCTGGTTAAATGCCCCACCTCCTCCTGTTCAATGGAAACTTTTAGCGAGCATGAAAAACGGCTGTCGACACATTTCCTTGTGTGAATACAGTCAAGCCCATGGGCGTATCGGATGACTATGATTATGGGCCGGTAATTAGTCTACATGACGTGCTCACTGTGTCTGAAGAGCTGGCTTAAGATGAATGGGAGGGACTGAAAGAGGCTGTGAGTTGTTCATTATTATTTGATGTTGTTTTTTTTAATTATGATGCATCATGTAGACTATAGAAACACTTTTTTTGCATGAAGAGGGAGACAATGCAAGAGCATACATATCGTTTTTAAAAGTTCTTTCTTTGATTATTGTTCTTTTTTTCTTTATTTGTCTTCCAGACATACTTCTTCAGTTCACCAGAGCCTACACATCAAGCCAATGCCTCCTCTGTCGTTACGCATGTCCCAGTCAAACCTGCCACGTAGACCTTATTGAACACTACAGGGTAAGCAATGTGGGAACAATCCCAAAATTGTAAGGCCACTGGAACTGTTAGTGGCCTTTCTGGTAGAACACACAATACCCCATGTCCTGTACATGATTTCTCCTTTCCAAAGCAAGTATTATTGGTTTTTTTCTTTTCTTCAAATTGCAGGCTCTCCTGTTGCCTTATTAGAGAGACTCGGGTTGCCGTAGTGATGAAGTCATTGGTCGTCTGGATTTCACCTGCACCTGGTCACGCACCGTCTTTTGGCTATGAAGGCCCAACATGCACACCTGGTGCCACTGCAGTGCCTCTGAAAAGGAACACGGGTTGCAAGTGTGTTATTTCTAATGGGATGGGTTCTGAACTTTCTTAAAGATACATCATAGGATTTTCACACAAAAAAAACAAGACCTTTTTTTCAGATTGTGGTATTATCATCAACTTAGATGATCCCTGCTTTGCACTTCTGGTTTTCGGTCTTCAAAGTCCTCTTGTGTCTATAAATTTTTGTGTACATTATTCTCTTGGTTGTGGTTAGTGATTTACTGTATCATCGTCAAGGATTTTACGGTTTTATAATATGCAGGAACTCTTCAGTTAATGCCAAACATTAATGATAATCATTTTCATGTGCAATTATCTTTACAAAATGTGTTATAATACATTTAATAAAATTATCTTTGGTTTCATTGATTTTTTGTTGTTGTTAATTTGGGGGAGAAAGGAAGTTTCAATAAACTAAAATTCTATTAAGAAGTTGGTAATCCATTTTCATATTAAATCAATTAAAAAATAACCAAACCTTGCTCAAGATATGCTGGAGAAAGTTGTTCTTTAATATGAGCTACTCTTAGCAGTATTGAGGAAGCAGTTTGGCTATTTAAATATTTTAGCAAGGGATTGTAACTAATAGCTCAGCAGGTAATTGCCCATTTATACAACATCAAGCCTAAAAGTTGGAAATTGGACATTTGGTGGCCGGGTTTTGTCTTCAACGCATCAATCTTGGCTGTCTTGGCAGGCCCGTCCAAGTGCCCTGATGGCTTCTCCGCTGTCTCATTGTCGTGTTGGCAGGATCTTTAACAGTGGAAAAAGTTACTTGTAAACTATTCTTACACTCAAACTTTTATAGGCATTAATAAAAAATTGGCTTATTTGTTGTAATTATTTCCAGTAGAAGGGATAAGTATTTAGTTTAATTAACAAAATTGAAGCAGAAGAAAAAGTGTGTCACTGGAAACTGTGTCAAAGGGATGATGGCGCCCTAATTAATGGTCATTCTAACCCACGCTTTGAGTTTCACAGGAGCCTGCTGTCAAAGAGATAACCCTGGCCAAAGTACTGCCAGTCCCCTCAGAGCCTGCATGTACGAGGGTGACCACTGCTGTTAAGTGGATTTATCACTGAATAGCACGCTGAGCTCTTACTTTGAAGTGCTTATGAGTAGCATTCACTTTTGGATTACATTTAATAGTTATATACTATAATACTTTCTTTTTTTTTTCCTATATTGAATTATGTATTTTATTATCTTAGTATTGATTTAGAAACCTGAATATAATGGCCACGTCAAATGGTAACGGTGACAAGGTGTCCAAATTTGAGACTTTAAAGCTTTTGGAGAAGTGCAGAAAAGAGAGGGACGATGCTCTGCACCGGGAGAGCGTTCTCAGGGAGAAGCTCCGACAGTTCGAGTCCAGGTCGCGTTCAACCGAGGCGCTCAAACAGAAGCTCAAGTCCCTGACGACTGACAACAAGGAGCTGAGGAAACAAGTGAAGAGCCTTCGGGCGGAAATCGGACTTGAGGCCAGTCCCAAGTTCAATGGGAAAACCACGAAGGACATCATCAATGACTTCCACGAGAAGGAGCGCCAGTGCAATTCCCTCATTGAAAAGGCTGGGAAACTCAGTTTAACCATAGACGACTTGACGTCCGAGTTGGCGAATACGGTGACGTCTAAAACCCTGTTGGAAGATCAAGTGCAGTCGCTGCAGCAGAACCTCAAGGACATGACCAATAATCAGCGACGTCTGCTGAAATTGTGGGAGGACAAGAAATCTCAACGAGAGCAGCTGTCGCTCCCGGCGATTTCCCAGCGGCCCGGGCCAGTGATGCATAAAGGCGTGCAAACCGAGATGTCCATCAATTTATCCCAAAAGCTTCCAGTGAATGCGTTTGAGACCAAGCCGTTTCGCAGAGACAGTGAGAAAAGATCAATGTTGGACAAACACAGTTTGGCGACGTTGGCGCACGGGAACCATCACGACAAAAAGGCCTTTGTCCACGATGAGATGAAAGGGTTTCCGAATTGATGACACCTGTTTTAGGCATCATCAGTGACAAAAAACATTATTCTAGACAAATTAAACACAATACTGTTTAAAAGCGTTATATATTGAAAAGTTTGAACTTTTTTTTGTTTTTTGTTTTTTGTTAAAGTGGACTTGTTTGTTTTATTCTGTGATTGAAATGTTGCTGTATGTAACTAGTAATTCACACCAAAAAAAATAACCAACATAGACTGTACAAAAGGTTTATACAATGTTATATTTGAAATAACTTCATCTGTGTCCAGTAAATGATGCTGCGTTGACATACTTTGACATTACTGTCCATTGAGAACAGGCAGTGACACGGACAGCTTCTAGGCGAGGTCCTACGAAGGTCCTTTGAATGCATGAGGCGCGCGATACGGGAAACAGTTCTCCAAACAGAAAGACACTCGGGAGTAAGGAGTGAACCGAAGACACTGCCGTTGTATTTTGGATTTCATTTTCCACCCGACATGTTTTCCGCAGAGCAAAGCTGTTGGTTTGTACGCAAGGCAAGTTATTGTAAACCACGCCATTCCTTTATAAGCTCCCTTACTTGCTAGCCTTGCTAACCACGTCTGTCAACGTTATGCTAGCCAAGCGGCTAAACGACTTCAGCCCAGCAGAATGTGAAACATGTGTCTACACTTCTCCTGTTCCATTCGTTAAAAGCACGATCAACGCTAGACATAAACGTCCTATTAGCGACTTTGTGTGCATCATTATAATGCCGTCTGTGTCTTAACAGGTGGTATGCTGGAGAGCTGCGGCCAGTGTCGCCTGGGCTGTGCTGCTGTTGCCTCCCGTCGCAGCCGTGTTCGTAGTGCTCAGCAGGTTCAGCCTCTTCCACCCCATCCAGTGGATCTCAGGTCAGCTCTCTCACCCCCCGGGGCTCCAGGCGACATCATGTTATTCACCCATTCATCTCTGTGTGCAGTGGAGTTTTCTAAGACTTTGTGTTTTGATTCATCCACAGAATGCCTGTCCCTTTTAACCAGTGCCAGTGCCATCTTGTCCTTCATTCTGTTATGCGGAGTGGTGGTGGTGGTGGGCTTCTTCAACCTGGAGTACTACACGGGTAAGGGAATGGCATGGTTGTTTTGAAACTTGGGACACGTGGGTGCTTTTGTTTTGAACGGGATCCATTGGCATTACACTAGACCGGTGGTTCCCAACCTTTGACTTTAGGTGTACCACTAAATCAGAATCAGAAGTACTTTATTGATCCCCGGAGGAAAATTGGTTAATTGTCATAAACATAATAAACAAACGGTAGACAATAGATAAATACACATGCTGAGTGCCACGCCCCCTTTATACACAATTATTACCCCAAGAAGGCCATAACCAGTAAAAAACCACTGGAAAGAAAAGGTCTGACACGCTTCTCATGCTCCCAGTGTGTTTATGTAGCAAGCACAAATTAACACAAAACAATGATAATAATACTACTATTTACTGAACAATATTTATAATATATTTACTTTCAATTATCAAATTTTTTCTATTAGTCTTTCAAGAATACAATCCCATGTGCCACCTGCAGTACCTTCACGTACCACAGGTCGAAAAACACTGCACAAGACTAGACAACATCTCGCAAAAGTAATAATTAACACATGTATAACATTTTGTAGTATGGTAAACCTTTTCTGTTTCTGCCTTTTCCCTTCGGAAGTGACCCCGTCCATTGCTTGCTCAAAAATAGCCCTGCTGGCTCAGCTTCTCCACCCTCGGCAGTTTGTTCACTCCCTGGTCCACAGCGTCATGGGGGTAATAGTGGCCTGGTGTTGTGCCATCACAATCGGACCCAGATACCAGAATCTCACATCCCCGTGCCCCCTGGCTGATAGGTGAGAAGACCACTGTTGTTTTTATGCACGGTGCTATGCTGTATTTAAATGGTACGCAGACTTTTTGTGTCAGTTCCTTAGTTATTTTGTTGTTGTTGTTGTTGTTTTTAAATGCAGTGGTCCTCAGCTGTGCCTGAATGAATACCACCTTGTCTTGGTCCTGTTGGGAGCCTATGTGGGCTACAGTCACAGTCTGTTTGGTGTCATGCACAACATGAATTATGTGCCCTTTCACGCTGTTCAGGTATGCGGTCATGGTTATCTCCGTTGTTCTGAACTGAATCGCAGACTTGCACGGCAAACACAAGGAGGCTCAGGAGCCGGGTCGTTCTTCAGCTTTGCCCTTTGCTTTGTTTCCCACCCTAGCAATACAAGTATCTTCGTTTCAAGGGAACTCTCCCTATGGTGGTGAAATGCAGCGCCATTCAAGCCCTCTACTTCACCAGGAACTACCTCGGGGTCTACTTCTTTTTGGGTAAGTCCCACACGGTCTGATCTCTCATGACCTCTGCAATCACATGGACTTGAACTTGACTTTAATTGGGGCGGATGACCCCACCTCAACAGCCCTTTCACTGAGCTGTAATGGGCAATCTGTCCTGTACATTGATGCACGTTTGTCCTGTTACTTGAGGGTAAACAGGTTTTTTTTGTATTTTCTGAAAGACGTGTCGTAATTACTTTTTGATCCCTCAACATCAACATATTTTAATTTTATTAACAGGATATATTCCTAGATCGTGGATCTGTAACACACTGAGTCTTCAGTTAAACAGGTTCGTACAGCTGGTTGTAATCTATCTCCTAATAATGCCTAGTGAACAGTATCAGATAATTCCTTTACAATATTATCCTTCTGTTCTAATGTCTTTCTTCTGTTGTAATTTGACATAATGCATGCACTGTGTTCAATCCTCTCTCTCTCTCTCTCTCTCTCTCTCTCTCTCTCTCTCTCTCTCTTTTCCCCCCCAGCTCTCTTCACCCTCTGGACAGCATAGCAGGGCTTCTGGACCTCTCCATGCTGTACCACCTGTGGATCAGTGGCACCTTCCTCCTCCTCACCTGGTACCTCACCATACTTCTCTTCAGGGTGTTCGTTACTGAGGTATGTTCAACAGACCCCTTCAGGGTGCACCATTAACACCTGCCACCAGCCAATGGCGGATAGATCGATTTGGTAAAGGTAGCTAAAAAGAATTCTGGGTTACATATTAGAACAATTGCCTGGCCGGGTGGTTTTTCCACTCAATTCTAAATGTTAATTCTGGACCCGCATTCTCAACTATAGCATGGATAATCTCACTTTGTTGGTGTTCATTATTTGACACTTGAGCAACCTTCAATGGGCGTAGTAGCCAGGTATGCAGCGAATGCAATGCACACACATTACTTGTATGTTTAAGTGTGGCATGGGTATCATCTGGTATGTTTGTTGTTGGGGAGAAACCGAAGCCACACTTAACTGGAACTGGTAACCACAATCACAGATGTGCAGGATACACTACATGACCTATTGTTAATTATGCCGTGGATATCCTCTTGTTGTTGTACTAATTAGAAGTAGTCCCCAAACATTAGGAGACTCTTTATGCGAGTGTCATTGTAACTAGCATGCATACTTTCTGTCTATGAAAATGACTGATTACTGATTGAAATTACAGATTACTTTTATTTTATTGAAATTTACTTTGTCATTTATTGTTTGAGCCACCAGGGGGCGGTGTTTCTCATAAAATTACTGAGTTATGATATTATGGGACTCAGGATCTGGTATCTGCTGTTTTCTATTTAAACAACTTCTAGGTGTACAACTTTCCCGTGCAATCCGCTTTCGCTGAGCAAGCCAACCGGTGTCTTCCCAAAGTCCTCACTGGTCAGCAGCCCATGATACTGAAGGTAAACCATGCATGGAGAAATGACAACATGCTCTCCATCATCCATTTTGGCATCATTTGGATAGACCACCTTAACCATGCAGTTGAGACCTCCTTTTTTTCCCTCCATCTCCCAACATTAGTTTCTAGCTCTGCAGGACTTGGCTCTGCTCTCTCAGTATTCCCCCTCACGACGGGCCCAGGTCTTCAGCCTCAGCCAACCTGGTCTGTCAACCGCTTACACGGAAACTACAATCCTTCTCAGCATGGGTTCAACACAAGTTCTGGTCCATT
Organism: Trachyrincus murrayi; assembly: GCA_900323305.1. NCBI lineage: Eukaryota > Metazoa > Chordata > Actinopteri > Gadiformes > Macrouridae > Trachyrincus > Trachyrincus murrayi. Next base: position 16,564 of record OOFB01005921.1, read on the forward strand.
CCGTCAGGTGACATGTCTGTCTGTCTGTCTGTCTGTCTGTCACCAGGTGGTCACCCGCACAACTGGAACGCCATCAGCAGCGAGTGTCTGTCCCTGCTGGCCGACCTGACCCAGAGACTCGTGGCCCACCACGACACCGTGGCAACCAACGGCAGGGCCAAGCTGCAGTCGACGGGCAGCGACAAGAAGTCCGTCTCCACCGATAGCTCCGGTACTTTTTATTGTTTTGTTTTATTGTCATACACTGGTAAATGTCACCTGGAATCGTGTCCAATCAAATACTACAAATTGGTATCAAAATCAAATCTGTGACTGTAATTGCAACTTATTTTCCAGCCGTGTTCTGAGACGTCCTCTAAACCGGTGGTTCTCAACTGGTCTAGCCTCAGGACCTGCATGTGTCATTAAGTCACGACCCAATATTTATTTACCAATATTGCAGTAATCAACAATGCCTTCGTGTACTGTTAAAAACATTAAGCAAACAAAAAGCTGCAACAATTGGGGCTAAACTCAATGAAATCGTAAGCCATTGAAACATGAATTAACATTGAAACATTAGTTTAATTCATGGGCTTCTTTCTAAAGATTAAGGTTTGGCATTTGCTCTGCGACCCACTCAGAATGTCCTCGCGACCCACCGGTTGAGAACCACTGCTCTAAACGACATATGATCTATGTCTCCAACCAGGCCTCTCGATGATGCAGGACATTGGGACCCCCAGGCACAGTGTGGCCATGCATACCCCGACGTCGGTCTTCCTGCGCTCCTCGGTGGCCGGTCACCCGAGCCCCCTGACCTGCCCCTTCACCCCCGACCTGGACAGCCCCTTCTCCTCCCCGGCCATCCGTCGCCTGGCCCCCCACCTGCAGCCCACCTCCCCCTGGAGCGACACGGTGCAGAGCCCCCACATCATGAGGCGGGGCCCGAAGCTCTGGTCCGCCTCCACAGGTAAGCCGCCGCCGCTGGTGGTGGTCGGTGGTTGCCTAGCGACTAGCGCCGACGACATTGATTATTTTTTTAATTTGGCTTCACTATTGACAGTGAGTATGAAGTCAACACAGGCAGTGGATATCATTTGACTTGATTCCATTAAAGTTGCCATCCATTATGTTGACATGCCAAAATGGAGAAAAAAACGAAACGGCAGTCTTGTTGAATTTGAAATGCCATCTGCTGGTTTTTTTTTCTATTTGCTGTGGACCACCAACGTGGCTGCCATATGCTAAACGACATCACCTGCAATGTCTTTTCTTTTTTTTTGCCTGCAGATTCCCAGACCAATGGCAGTCCGTGTCCATCCCCCGCCTCAGCACCCAGCCCAAACCCTGCTGTTTTCAAACCTAGCCTTCTGACACAGTTTCTCCACAACAGAAAGGAACAGGTACTCGCACTTAGACAAACTAGGAGATGAAAGTTCCTGTCCTTCCTTTCTGTTTATGTTTATATGCTTATCTTTATTATTTTTTTTTTTGGGCAAGCTGATTTCAAAAGGAAGGTGACTTTAACAAGTGTCTTTCTTCTCCACTTCAAACTGCCCCATTCAGGTGAAACATTTCCTGACGAAGCGTGTGCTGGTCATGTATTTGGTCAACAAGGTAAGATTGTGCGGCACAGGGTGCACGCCAGGGAATACGCCGGTGTTAACTGTACGCTAATCTTCCTGCTTCTGATTTATTTATCACTGACCTCCGACCCCCGTTTGAATGACGATCAGATTTGCATTGGATTTTGCTAGGTCACCCACCAGCCTTCCTATCAATTATTTGCGTGCTCCTCGACGACACCGGCTGTTTTTCCATCCATCTACATGTTACCTTTAAGTCCTACTGATTACTTGAAGGGCCCCAATCAAGGAGTCATGTAGCACAACGTGTCCGTCCAGTAATGTGATCTCCATCTGGGAGGGAAATCTTTAGAATAGTCTTTGTTTTCAGGCGTAAACCCCATTGATCCCAGATGCAATCGTTGTGTCTGTTTCCACATTTCCCAACGAGATAGCCGTGTCCTTCTAACCACACGGCGTGGTGATGAGTCATCAAACATGTAGCCAGTCAAGCACTGTATGGTATCTGCAGCCTGTTGCTACTTCAACTGGTTTGTTCAAAAGTCGGTGGGATAGAAACTCAGCTCATTTAGCATCGCTGGTCTCCTTACTGCTGGTGTTTGGAGTCCTGGTATATATGCTGTGACACTTTTGGTTATTTTGCAGCACATTTCTAAAATCACGGCAATGAAATTGTGCACGTTTACACACGCTTAAACAACGTGTAGCCTCTCGCAACCAACTGTTTTAATGGGCAATTAAATGAATGGGCAATATGACTGAATGAGCGTCTTGCCTCCAGCTCCCCGAGGCCTCCAGTCAAGCCCTCTTTGCAGACAGCCAGTCACACATCTGGGCTTTGGAAGGTGAGATGTTTCTGGGTTACGACAAACTTTCTTGTTCAAATGTCACATTTTGTAGTTTGAGTTGCTATTAGTATTAAAACGTATGTATATCCCCTTCGGCCTCTTTAGGGCTGTCTCACCTTGTGGCCGCCTCCTTCTCCGAAGACAAGTTTGGGGTTGTCCAGACTACATTACCCAGCATACTCGGCAGTATGCTGGTCCTACAAGAGGTAAAGCCGCTATGGCTTATTCACAATGCATACTCAACTCTTTTAAGTGTCCAAACGATTTCTGTATAACTCAAAATGTTTTAATTGCCTTATGATACCCCTGAATGATTTGAGAAAGATAACACTTATATCTATGTATATGAAAAAGCTGGAATATTAAATTTACACTAATCTTGCTCAAAACAATGCTATCTAATAAAGGCTTTTATCGCATCAGTGTTTTTCTATTGTGTGTAATGAATGAATGTGTGTGTGTGTGTGTACTGACATTGTGTGCGTTCCAACCCCTCATCTGTGCCCCGTGGCACCAGGCGGTGGATCGCCACTTCAAGCTGCCCCACGCCTCCAGCAAGCCCCTGCGCTCGGCCTGCAGTGTGGGCGACTGCACGTACAAGACGCTGCGCTTCGCCCTCCGGGCCACGCTCAAGACCGCCATCTACAGGATAACCACCACCTTCGGGGAACACCTGAAGTAAGGCTCGTTCGAGCGACACCTTTTCGATTTTGTTTTTTTATTAAAGAAAACGTCGACATTTTCCTGAATGTCAATTTCAATGTCTTCCTAACCTGTTCCCTGACCTGTTCTTCCAGTGCTGTCAAGTTGTCCGCTGAACACCGTAAAAGACTGCAGCAGTTTCTGGAGTACAAGGAGTGATGCACGGACACGCATGGTGGCTTTTGGATTGATTCCAAAAGGAGACTGACTTGGCTGTGTGTTCGCGCGCACACACACACACACACACACACGTGTGGATTGTTGCTTGATAATTGTGATCCTACAATGGTGCCTCTTTTTGATATTTGTGAATGAGCCTCATCATCATGAGAATCATATTGGGTCTGGGTTGCATCATGTCTGATGTGCAATGGGGAGAATTGCACCTCCTAGTGGACAGCAACGGTACTGCGATTGAACATTTGAAGGTCACCCTGAAAGGGCTCCATGCATAGAAGACCTGTGAATCAGCCTTGGGGATTTTAAGTTGGGTGTGTTATTTTTTCTTTTCTGGCTTGGATCAGAGTTGCCACATTATCTTCACCAGCGAGCGAAGGCATCCTTGTCTGACTTTGACTCTGGTGACAATGTGTGTTCTCTCTGCAAGAGAACAAAAAAAACCTACAAAAATCTTGTTTTAGTTTAGGCACTGTCAACGGACACCACTAGCTCTGTGCATCATCCTGGGAGTTCTAATTCCAGCTGTATTGTCTCAATGTCACAAGGACTCATCAGGAGACTCTTCGCTCTCCGAATCTAAAGTTGGCCACTACAGTTTGACCATATTACTTGGCGTTGAGTTTTTATGCCCACCAAGACACTAGGTAAATAAAAAAAAAAGAAACTTACGATTTGTTGCTTCAACTCTGCATGCCGTTTATTTCACCAATGATATGGCGAGATCAACATGCATACATTTGGATAAACACTGCAGCAGTTCATGACAATGTGTCCATGTGATCTTTAACAATGACCCGCTTGTCATGCTATTCCCATGCCATCTATTCCTGCCTATAATATTCAAGGCCAACCGACAAGTGATTGTCTGGTTTAGAAAGATGCACTTTATAACCTCTGCAGGTCCTTGGAACGCCAAGCCCTATGTACAGGAAATAAGTTTACCTCACAGGAAACGTGGAGCCTATTGATAAAACCCCCTGGAACATGTTATGTTTCAGAACCTTCTATTAGTCTGAGGACCACACAAGTTAGAGCCTCCATAGATTTGTTTGGCTAAAGTAATCTCAGATTGACACTTTTAAATGTAATGTTGGCTAGAGCCAACACATGCTGAAAAACAAATGTTACACATTACATTTTTCTGTAAAAAGCACCATCAATTCATTAGGTGTGATATCGTGTTATTTTGAGTGCAAATGTACATTTGCATCCATTTCATTACTTAATTTTTAAAGTAAATTCTCCAACTGCAACAGTCGCTTTGGAAAAATACTTGCATTTAACAGACAATACACAATATGGGAAAGCAAAAAAAATAAACAGAAGGACCACTGTCTTTTTGTTTATTGCACAAATCGTACATTTTTTTTCTCAAAACTCAACTGGCAGAACGCAACAGTAGGCAGTGATGGGAAGAAACTTGTTCATGAGCCTACATATGTATACAAGAACAAGACAATACAGCCAGCAGGATCATCTGAATATGACTTGTTTTATACAGCTTAAGACCTAAAAAAGATACATTGGTTCCTAAACAACAAAGTGAACCAAAACTATTTAGGTAGTCCAACTGTGTGTTCCCACTGCCCAATACAGACCGTCACACTGTAAAGGGGAAATAAAAACGTCTCGTCTCAAGTTCTGCTTTCGATTTTCAAAAGTACTTTGCTCTCGTATAGAATATAAATCTCTGCATTAATACCAATCAAATTTTTTTGACATCTTGTGTTTTTTTTATTATTATTCTGGAAGTCAAAGTTTTTTTTGTATCATTCTTTACAGTTTTATCATATATGTATATATGTACATAGAAATTCAACTATACTAGACTCATAGAAAATGAGAAAAGCTGGACTTTTATCGCTTCCAGACAAAAAAATTACTTGCAAGCATATTGATTACATCCTTCATTCCTTCGTCTCTAAACTGGGCGGTCATCCTCCAATCCCGGACCTCGGTCAACTCGTTGAAGGAGAATAAATGCTATTATCAAACTGACACGTCAAATCTGCCTTAGGAACTGGAGAGATATGTTACTCAAGCGCAAACAATAGAATACTTCCTCCGTCCCTTGGCTCATAGGCAGCTACCTAACTACCACCCACAACAGGTCTGTCGGCCCCGCCGGGGGGTCTGATCCGGGGCGACACGCGGGGACGAGGAGGGGAAGGAAGAGAGTGCTGGTGGAAGCAGAGCGTAGAAATAAGTGCTTCGCGCTGAAAAACTAAATACTACTCCTTTACGAAATGAATTCCTGGAGCTAAGGGGGCGCATGAGCGCGGGCGTTAACACGATGGACAAACATATTGCTCCCCCACGCCCGAGTGCACTGTTTTGTTTTGTCTGCGTTTCAATCCACGACATACCTGATTTCAAAATGCACTCGGTGGTGAGGGAGGGAGGGGGGGGAGAGAGAGAGAGAAGATCAGGGAGGCGCATTCTCGGCTGATGCAGAAAGACACACTTGTTAGACAAGTGGAGCTAGAAACGGATTACATCGCTTTTCTTCTTTTAGCCGAGAAATGACAAGACGTGTCACATGACGGGAGTGAGTTCAAAACGACGAGTCTAAGCCCTTCCTTTCTGCTCAAGCCTTCCACTGTACATCATCAAGAGAGGTGGGGGTTACTAGGACTTAAAGAGGGGGGGGGTGCTGGTGATGTTGCAGCCTATGTTAAGGGTGCCAAGATGGAGGTGTTTTGTCTGTTCATACATGCACAGTACATTGTTGTTGGTATTAGGCAGGAGTATGAGAGATATGTATGGACATACAGGGGGGGCCTCCCAAGTGGTTTTTATAGGGGACTGAATAGGATCCTTTACAAAAAACAAACAAGATTTGTGAATTGCATATGCCGCCTGTTAAGTTGCCCATTTTGTACACCTCTAGCAGGAAAACTCAAACTGTGTGTGTGTGCCAGTGCTCGCCCCTAAGCATTGATTTCTAAAGGGCAACAAAGTATGAGAGTGTGTGTGTGTGTGTGTGTGTGTGTGTGACTACGCGTGTGTGGCTCAAGAAGACATGCACTGGACGTGATCTGGACCTCCGTCTTCATCGTCGGACGAGTCTGGAGAGCTCCAGGATTCATCTGTGTCACCGTCACCGCCCCCCTCACGGCGAGCCTGGAGCGAGCGAGAGAGAGAGAGAGAGGTCACAGGTGAAGACCGTCCGTGACAGACAAGACTTTCAAGCACTCAAAAACAAACAGTTGTCATAGTTGTTAAAGCCAAATGGCCAAATGTTGATATACTGTAGATATCCAAAGAATGTGGCATAAGCCTATCCTCCATTTTTCCCCATAGTAGAAGAGTATATACATACAACGATTAGAAAAAAACCTAACATTTTAACAATTTAAAGAGGGCACATAATGCTATTATGTGTACCTTTGGAGAACGGCCAAAATGATACACAGTGACCCTTTAATGACGATAAGCAAATATGATGAGCGGTATATGAACACTTGGGGAGAAGACATCTCGGAAATATTTAAAAGGGAGCCTCTCTTTTTGTTTACGAGCCTTTAGGCATCATGCCCAACCTTGCCACAATGAAATGACCCAATACCAGCGCAACGCTTCTCATGGTTACGGCGCCGCTGGGATACATTCTAGCGGTAGAAAAAAAAAAAATGGCGCTCCTTTCCCTGGTGGAGGAGCGTGTGTGAGCTCACCCTCTGGGGCCGGCGGTTCCTCATGTGCCTCATCAGGAACCAGAGCAGCTGGGTGTCGTACTGGTCGCCGTGACGCACGCTGTCCTCGTCGCGCTCCCGCTTGTTCTTCTTCATCACCTTAACGCCAGCGGGACACGGGCGTGAGCGTGTGTGTGTGCGCTCCCAACATTACCACTGACATGCATGACGACTATTCACGCGGACGTACGACACTCCCTGTGTCCCACGGGAGTCAGATCAAAACGGTACGGTCCAAGTGCAGCAAACCGTTACAAAAACAGGGAGAATGAAACGGACTCACCTCTTTGAGGCCCTTGAGACCCGTGGGCTGCTCTGCCGTCGGGGCCCATAGTTTGACATCGTGATCCAGGCCGCTGGTAGCCATGCCTGGCAGGTGGGGGTGTGGCTCCAAACAGTTCACCTGCAGGATGAAGAAATAGTTTTTAGGATCATCGTTAAAATAGGGCTGAATTCTAGGTACTCTGCTAGGTTCCTCTAACTAAGACGGTAGCTAGGAGGACTCCGTGTCCTAACTACCGTGTTGACCACACGAATGGCGTTTTTCAAAAGCAGTTTGTATAGCAAATCACTAGTTTGAAAATAATCATTTGACTTTTGCTGAAATATCACCGGCAAAGTGCAGAAGCAGATCAGAAAGGTCAAATCGGTGGAGCAGGTTCCAACTTTCGGTTGGAACCAAAACTTGGTATCACATCAGGGGGAACCGATCATGCAGTACCACAGCCAATCCCTGCTGAGCAACCACTCCGATCCGTGTACTTGATTAACTCTAACAAGTTTACAACAACAGTATTTACAATTCTGTCATACAAGTATAGTAGTAAAGTACACACTTTGAACTCGAATCCACACAGAAAAGTCATTATGAGAACCGATACTGCATTTGAAAACAGAGAATTGTGATTCTCTGGTTTCTGTATTGATATTTTCTCACATACCCACAAGGACAAGCTAGCCTCCCACGCCCCCCCCTTCATCTCACCACTCCGCCGAGGTCCCCCTCTATGAACTGGACAATGCGGGCCGAGTACTTGTCCCACAGGTAGATGTGGCCGCAGTCACTTCCGCTGACCACAAACTCACTAGACGGCCCGTAGAAGTTCACCCCCTTCACTGTGGGAGGAGAGGGAGAGAGCTTTAGTGTGTGTGTGTGTGTGTGTGTGTGTGTGTGTGTGTGTGTGTGTGTGTGTGTGTGAGAACCAGTAACCAGCTCACATCACAGTGCCAGCCCATGGTTTTGGTTATGTTAAAAGAGAGAGTGTGAGTGTGAGTGTGAGTGTGTGTGTGTGTGTGTGTGTGTGTGTGTGTGTGTGTGTGTGTGTGTGTGTGTGTGTGTGTGTGTGTGTGTCAGTAACCACATCACAGTGCCAGCCCATGGTTTTGGTCATGTTAAAAGAGAGTGCTGCTGTGTTGCTCATTTCTCAGTT
>OOFB01005921.1:25264-45264 GCA_900323305.1 Trachyrincus murrayi
TACAGTGGTGACTCTGACTTCAGTCAAATGGATGACATCCCCTTAGTGATGATTCGTAGGGCGAGCAGCGCATGTGTGTATGTGTGTGTGTGTGTGTGTGTGTGTGTGTGTGTGTGTGTGTGTGTGTGTGTGTGTGTGGGGGGGGGGGAGGTGTGTGTGGGTGTGTGTGTGTGTTGCGGTGGGGGGGGGGGGGGTGTGTGTGTGTGTGTGTGTGTGTGTGTGTGTGTGTGTGTGTGTGTGTGTGTGTCAGTAACCACATCACAGTGCCAGCCCATGGTTTTGGTCATGTTAAAAGAGAGTGCTGCTGTGTTGCTCATTTCTCAGTTGAGAGCTTAGCGAGCTTTTCGTCACAAAGGGGATTAAAGATTTAGTTTTGGATTGAGTCAAGACCAAACGCCTGCTTTCAGCACTCACATTAGTGTTTCCCATGCATTGACTTATTTGTGTCAATATCAATATTGACCGCCACATATTGATTTTTCTTTTACTATTTAAGTAGTCAAAAGCCTTCGCCGTTGCGCAGACATCCCGACATCAAAACTGAAAGTGAAATGTATAGCAGCATGGCTTTAACTAAATCACACATCTCAGTAGCAGCTTATGCAGTTTGAATGTTGTTGTTTTTTAAGTTAGAAAAATATTGGATATTCAACAGATACTCACGCTCTGAATTGCGATGTGACACGGTGAACTAAAGACACGATCAAATTTGCCCAGAACGGATTCAGTTTTGGACAATTCAAGTTAACTCTGATAAGTTAACTTATCAGAGTTAACTCAGAGAGTGAGAGTTAAGTTAACTTATCAGAGTTAACTCATCAGAGAGTGAGAGTTAAGTTAACTTATCAGAGTTAACTCATCAGAGAGTGAGAGTTAACCCCGCCCCGGTCAGCTTCCACCACAAACAGAATCAAATTCTGTGAGAAACACTGCACATGGGGCCTACAACCGAAAACAATGCATCGAGTACCACTTCCTTTAAATATCACACATTGTTATACATGTCAACTCAGGGTTTATGCATCCCCGAGTCTCCAATTGGCTTCCGCATTCACCTGTCCTCAGCCACATATTTGGAGGATGAAAGAATTCTAAACATACAAAAGTTACCTCGATGCCTTTTGTGTTTAGCCAGCAGACCGGTAAAAGTTGGACGAGTGCTTCGGGACTTAACTAACGCATTCCTTTCGTAGTCGGGCATCCATGGTGCGTAAACAGACAGGCCTCTCGGATGGGCCTGTTGCCAGAAGGTGTGTGTGGTGAGGACGGTACCTGTGGCGTTGTTCCGGTGGCCCTTGTACCTCCGGCGGTAGTCGGCCCCGTCGCTGTGGCCGGAGTCAAACAGGTAGATGTCCTCGTCATTGTAACTGGCCAGCAGTTCTGCAACGATTAAATGCTACGTCTCAGCAAGCACATCGGTGTCCATATGTTTGCTTCATGCCACCAAAAGAAATTCATAAATCCTTTTCTTTGAAGAATATTGAACAGTGCAGTTCAACTCTCCCCCAGGGCACTGATAGATGAAGGTTAAACACTTCAGAGCAGATCATAGTCAGCCATCAAGCTTAGTTAACTCGGTGGAGGAGGGAAGAGCTGACCGACTGTCGACGTGCGTCGGTGCTTGTGTGTGTGTGACCCTCGTCGGACCTTGTCGTTCTGTTTGTACCTGTGCCATCGTGACTGTACACCAGGCAGGTGATGTTAGTCTTGGACTCGCTGGACACCAGATGAGAAGGACAGAACTTCTTCAGCACGCCGTTGTTGTCGTTCTCGTTGATCTTCCTCTGGTCGTAGATCCTAGACGGGGACAGAAAGCGTTACATCGAAGAGCTCAACCATTAAGTAGCTCAATCATTTCCATGATTAGCACAAAGTAAAAGAACAGGCGTTGTGAATGGTAGCTGGACCGTCACCTGATATACTGATCTCTGCCGCCCACTGCGAACTGGTGGGTTTTGGCAGGGTTGACAAAGATGGTGTACAGCCCCACTTTCTTATCGCCCTCCTTCACAACCACAAGTTTACTGGAAGAAAAGAGGAAACAATAGGGGGGGAAATAGAACGGGTCTCAGGTGGTACAACGGCTTCCAGGGAGAAGCTGTGGTTCAATCAGCTATTGTAATGTGTGCATAACATGCCAGTGGACTTTGAGCCTTCATAGCAGAAGTACCAGTGATGGGAACACAATGCAGAGGTAAGTCTGACTGGAAAGTCAACCATGGACCAGTGCATGTCTACAGGGGTCAGGGGTTCAGTATCTGGCCGGAAATTGAGCAGATAAAAGAACAGAACACAGAACAGTGGGGAAGGGGATTATGTTTCGTTGCCTACGAGTCTGCATTGTTGGTGACTGTGGATACATAGCCGTTTCAGGAAGTTGCTTCAACCACCTGAAATGGGCCCCTGGGAGTGGAGCGCGCGCTTCTCTCTGTGTGTGTGTGTGTGTGTGTGTGTGTGTGTGTGTGTGTGTGTGTGTGTGTGTGTGTGTGTGTGTGTGTGTGTGTGTGTGTGTGTGTGTGTGTGTGTGTGTGTGTGTGTGTGTGTGTGTGTGTGTGTCACTCACTTGGCGGGCCGGTCGAGGCGCAGGTCAATACCAAACACCACCGCATCCTCCCCAGCCGACAGAAAAGAACAGGGAGAGTCTGGCTCCAGGGCCAGCTGCAATGTAAACACCCCCACACAAACACATCATCATCATCCAGTTTGGTCGAGTTAAGTCTCAGGATAAACAGCCAGAGAGGAAAAGGCAGGACCTTTGATAAATTACACATAAAATGGATCTTGATTCCACTCAATAAAATGAAGTGACAAAAAACATGTAAAAAAACTAAACTAAATGGAACATGTGGTCCTTACCTTGTGGGCGGCCCCTTTGTGCTGCGCTACACGCTTGGTGCTTTTGCAGCGCTGGGTGGCGGAGAGCTCCGCCACTCGGATCTGACCGTCTCGCGCACACATCGCTAAGGTGCTGTCCCCGCTGTGAGGCAGGAACTTGGCCTGAAGGGCCACAAAGACGTAGAGAAAAACATCTATTTATAAACGAGGTGGTTTATTATTGAGAAAGAAAACCAATGACTTTTAATACTGGTTTAAACATTTGGTTGAAATTGTTTCCATCTTCTTGGAGCACAATATGTGTATGCATGTACATTTCCTTCAGTAGATTTGGACATTAGATTGTTCCATACTAGGGGGGCATGGAGAGCTCTATCCAGTAGCATGTTACTGACTGAAGGAAGATGGTGAAGGAGATGCATTTCACACGTATTCAGAAAAATGTGATTCCTGGCATCGTGTCAGCTTTGTATTCCTGTATCTCCTATCCAACCCATGACCTCACTCTTATGTCCCCCCCCCCCGCTGACCTGGAAGACGTTGCTCTTGTGGCCGCTGTCAAACTCCAGCACTGCGCGGCGGACGGCCCAGTCCCAGATGACCACGCGCAGGTCGTCGCTGCCGGACGCCAGCCGCGTGCCTGACGGGTTGAAGTGCAGCGTGTTGACGCAGCCCGTGTGTCTCTCCAGGCGCCCCTGCAGCTCCAGCCGCTGCACCAGGCCTCGGGCGCCGCACACCCGCCTCACAAACTGCTGCGAGTCCTTGCCGATCTCCCTGGAGCGCAGCGACGGCACCGCCCGCCAGGTGGGGCCCCGCAGGTCGCTCACGTCCGACCCCAGCCACGCCTCCATGGCCTGCTCGTCCTCCTCATCCTCCTCCTCCTCCTCCTCTTCGTGGTCGTCGTCGTCGTCGTCGTCGTCTGAGGTGGAGGAGCGGTTGGGGCCGAGGCCCGGTCTGTTCCGCTTCCTGGCCGCCCGCTTGATGCCGTCCGACGCCCTCGCCCTCGCTCTCTCGCTCCTACCGCCCTCGCTCTCTCGCTCCCGCTCGCCATCCTCCGTCAGGGAGTACAGGCCGCTGCCGTCCATGCTGTCTGTGTCTTCCTCCTCGTGTCCTCCCTCTCCCCCAACCCCTGACTCTGCGTCCGAAGGTGCAGAGAGCCCCGAGACTCGAGACCCCTCTCCCGTCTGATTGGGGGCTAAGGGAATAGGGAGTTAGGTTAAATAAACCTATAGGTTATAAAAGGAACACAATAAAAAGGGGCTGTCAAAAATATTTAAATTACACAGCACAAACAATTAGGATGGCTGGGTAGGAATTAAGAGAAAATATAATACATAATTTCTGAATGATTTCTTTCAAATTTTTCTTCATAACGTCTGTATTGGAAGAACAAACAGACCAAACGATGAGAATATGTGACTACCAGCTTGTTCTTCTCCTTCTTTGCTTCCAGAGGCATCTCCTTCCTCAAGCGTATCCTGTCCCGTTTCCTCAGAGACACCTGACACTGAAACACACATTACTGTGACATACATGTGTACATCACACATTTCACACTGTGAAAAGTTTGGTGCAAAGCCCTAACGTGATGACCTACCGTTAGCCGCGCTGGATTTCCCGTCCGACTCCGCCATGATGTCGTCTCGTTTGGCCAGCCTTTAATAAACACATCAAACAAACAAACAAACAAACAAACAGTAAACAGTTCCTTAACACATCTCGACCTGGACAGGTGCTACAGGACAGGTGAGCCCCTTACCGAACAGGTTAACGTACTGCAGCAGCAGGTAGTGCTGTCGACGCTAAACTACTCAGCTGTCAAACTAGCACACGCAAAAACATTCAACAGTAAATCTCCAAGTATAGAAAACAGAAACACTAGAAAGTCACCTCGATCACCGGCTAGGTCGCAGGCCACGTTGACGCCTCCCTTTATATTATTGTGTATATTATATTATCCGCAACAACAACAACAAATCTGCTTCGATGACTCAAGCTAACAACACACCCTTAATGTACATTTCCAATGCACACGTTTTCAATGTATATATATATATCAAGATGCATTGACTCCTTGGATACTACTGTCGAGACTGGAAGTAGGAACTATATTTTGTTACAACGAGCTAAGCGCAGTGCTAGCAGTCGAGGCTAGCGCGGCTAGCATTACCTCGAAGGCCCCACGAAGCGGACACTTGTTCAGTTCGTTGGTTTTTTTTTTTTCTTTCCTTAATCTGTGTCGCTGTCGTTAAGTCTGCTGTCGCTTCTTTTTTTTTTTTTTTTGTCACAACAACTGAGCTAAGTGTCAGAAACGGACGGAAGCACACGACATTGAGGAGTCTTTTATAAACGGAGGGGAGCGGGGGTACCTGCGTGTGCTCGGAGGTCGACTCTCTGTTTATGTTTTGACTGCAGCTTCTATTTCGTGATTCTGCTTCCGGCGCGCGTGCTTTTATTTTCTCTGGCGACCGGATGTCTCGCTACCGGATGTCTCCCCGACCTGGCTCTTTAAAAGTTTGAGTCGAGCAAACGTGTGTTTTAGTTTATTGTAAACATCAGGGTGTTTTACATCTACTTCTGACGATGAGTTCGTTTGACCGATTCAAAATGTGTGGATTTTATTTGGGATGTTGTATGAAGTATTATCGCTATTTTACGACAAGGAATACCTTAGATCTACTACTACACATACTATGATACGAGTGTGCTATGAAGTTAATGCATGTGTGTGTTACTGTGCATTCCTTTTAGGTTTTTGAAAAGGCCACTCAGCATCTCATATAAAAGGGTTAGAAATTAGAAGCAGAGTAATCAGTAACTGATTCATTTGTTAAAACTGACCTTTATAACACATGGTTTGAATGGCATATCATTGGTTGATTATTGGAATTAGTTAATTATACATTATTAATATATGAATGTAGCCTAATACATCTTGACGTGGCCCTGGATGTAAAGTCGTAACACTATTTGCAACCACCAATGTCTGTGTCATCAGTTTTGGCTGAGTGGAAAAAGCAACTCACAACTAACTAACCAGCATTCACTACAGTAGGCCTATTTGTGCTATCAATTAGGTCAGCATTGAGGGGTGTTATTCCCGGCTTTATAGGCCTATATGCCCAGGTTTATGACCATAATCTGTTTCCAAGGAAACATCTGGCTCACTCACCATGGGTTTGATTCCTTCCTGTTTTTGTCATAGTACTTATTTAATGACACGGTGTGGGGGATACCCCACTGTTTTCTCTATGGTTAACCAACCCCTTGATTTTCTCGTAAATCTGGTGTATTGGGGCCTAACTATTCTAATGGAACTCAGAGCCTTTGGCTTTTACAGTTTACTGTCAAAGTTGCTGAAACTAATAATCCATCATTCCTTTGTATTTTATAGCCTACATATAAAACACAACACGGTGATTCAGGGCCCAACATTTACAATTGCAATTCTCTTATTAACGTTGGACAATAAAGCCATGCTCTGTGCTCCACTGTTCGGGCCGAATTACTCATATGGAAACGTTAGTGACAGTAAGGAAGAGGAAGTGGTTGTTAAGAGGAGGCGCGCACAGCCGCAGCCGGCCCACTTTAAGAGCGCCAGTGAAGCTCAAGCGGGCAGCTCGTCATCCGCTGGTTCACACGCGCCTCGCGCCAACGTCTTGCGCGAGTCTTGCGCGAGCGTCCTTTGAGAACGCTCCGCCGAGGTTAGCCGTACAACGGAGCTCTAGTGTCACATGTTTGAAGTAGAGTCACTTTACTTTGCTTTTGCTTTTTTCTTTTCTTTTTTTACACCAGACTAAGACTATGATCATTTAGATAGCCGTCGCACAGCATGGAGTATTGGAGGCAATGCGCGCTGTGGCTTATCGGTTGCAAAGTGCTCCCGGTGAACCACCGGGTGACGGCGGAGGGCGCGCAGGTCTTCGACCTGGCCCAGACCCTGCGGGACGGGGTGCTGCTGTGCCAGCTGCTGAACAACCTGAGACCGCACACCATCAACCTGAAGGAAATCAACCTCAGACCGCAAATGTCACAGGTAGGCTATATATATATATATATATATATGTCTTTTTCTGATGAATAACATACAGTTATTGAATTCACCTATTTCATTATCTCACCTGAAATCAAAACGATGCTCAGTTTGAACAGGGTTATGGGAGCCGGTTAAGAAAGGGATTATACGTGCTTCTATTAGCCTATGTTTTATTTCTGTTCAATATTGCCAACAATATTTTGGCATGTAAGCCATGCATTGCGTATCTCTTGTCGACCTGAAGAAATACACATTAAAATCTGAACACTGAAGGCATTAGAGGCTAGGTTAGGAGAACAAAAGTAGCCCATAACTAAAAGCTTGGCTGTGTGTTGGGTTGGGTTCATGTTTATGTTTACCATGCAGCAGCAATAACCAGGGCTTAAGCTTTTCCTGACCTCTCCTTCTGCGGGTCCTGAGGGAATGGTCCATGGGAAGACCAGAACTCCTCCCTTGACCACAGGAGAGACTGATAATATCTGGACTTTGATCCACCCATTAGTTGGACATGCTATTTGTTCAGCAACTTTTAGTTTATGTCTCTATAGGCTAGGCCTATGTAACTGGGAATGTACACAATCTTTACACACTATTTGAAACAGTGGATATATAAGTTTGATGGAAAAATAAGCCTAGGATCAAGTCACAGAAGAACATATTGAACATGTGCTTTGTGAAACATCGTCAACATTTTTGGGTTAATGTGTTTATTTTAGTTTGTTCGGGAAGACAAACATATTTAATTGATGAAAACAAAAAACAAAACATACTTTTTTTTTTGGAAAACATTGTATTTACAGTGAAAATAAATAGTAGATGTATATTTATTTCACATTGGGAAGTTAATAAGTAAGTGCCTCTTTGAGGTTTGGAATCCATTTATTATTATTTGTTATCATTCATTAGGGCCGTTCGTTCTTATTTTCAGAGTGTGTTTGCTTTACGCGGTGTCTGCATCTGTCGGCTAGGGTGAAAGGCAAGCGTCACTCGGTGGAACAATGAGTGACCTGCAGCTGTAGGCCATGCAGCTGGGAACCTCATGTGTGTCAGTGGGACTGGAGAGTTTTAAAAGGCCCTTTGCATTGTCTCCCTCTGAGGCCTCTGAGGTCTTTGAAATGGCAATGGAAGTGTAAAGATAATACGCCGGGGAGCAGCGTATATTATAGCGGTGCAGTGTACTGTGGATAAGTTGCTCTCTGTCTCTAATGTCTCTGTATTTAACCCTGGTCGTGCATCTAATCCAAGACATCAGTGTGAGTACAGCAGGGCACAGAGCCGACATTAAAATACGCTCATGCAAATAAATAAGGGAAAACAAAGTACGAAAATACAAAATAGCCTACTTGAATTCATCACAATGTTTTTACATTTTTAAGTTTTTAAAAAACATGTACAGTGTTTTGCTCTTTTTTTTTCTTCAATTGAACCAGTTTCAGATGGATACAATAATGACTAACATATGACAACCAGTATGAATCATAATTAGAAACACAAACGCATCCAGACCTAATGTCGAAGCCGCGCTGCAATCCAACCAGTCGACTCATTGCTCCTAATAGATCTTGGTTAACCAACACATTGACAACGCGACATTAAGTCTGCTTCAAGATGTTCAGCATGAACACAGCTCAAGACTGGTTGAATACATTGTGAATCAAACACATTATTCTAAAGGCACGACACATGCCATAGGCTGTTATGAAATCAACAGACTTGTTGTGGCAGATTAAATGACCTGGGGTGACCTGGGACCTAATTCAATATTTTCGACATTCATTGCCATCGTATAAACATTATATTAAATCAGTTTCATATCGTGATACACTCTTTTGTAGGGTAAATTATTCATGCTGAGAAGAAAGTTCCCGAAATGATTAAAATTAATGATTTGATGGAGAGTTGATGTTGGAGGGATGTTAAAATTAAGCATTTTACGAGTTTGAGTCAAAAGCCTACCATATGCAGCAACTTTTGTCAAACACCCTAGCCACCATAGCCACTAAACTATGCTGATGACGATCACATATAATCCTCAGTGATTATCATAATCCCCAAGCCCTTTTACTTTAGTAACTAACCATCATCATCATCATCATCACCATCATCATCATCATCTTCATCTTCATCTTCCATTTCCTCTCAGAGGGGACAAGAGCCCAAGGGGTTGTCAGAGTAATTGCAGGCGTCTCTGCGATGCGCAGCCATGATAAAGCTGAGACGCTTCATCAGGAAACTTACTACAGCTCTTTTTTTTTACCCCATCTCCTTTTCCTTCTTCACGGCCATTTTGTCTCACCGTCAGTGTTTTTTTAGAAGGCACTTCAAATGACTTTTGTGTGAAGTACACATGATTCTGTGACCCTTCCTATCTCCATGAACAAAGACGATTATTTGACTCAATGTTTTTATCTAGATGGTCCCTACAACACAATGTATCTCTCATATTTACCTAGACATGGTGGGAATTGAACTTACAGTAGAAACCTGAAATGAGAAAGTACTGTGTAGTGACACTACAGTGTAAAGTTTCTATTCGTTTAACATTTCAGAGCTCTGTTAGAAATCACCAAAACTATGACAATTCACACTCAGAGCAATCTATACCCTGAAAGCAGAACATGCATGCTGTTCCTTTAATCTTTAATCTAATTCTTACTAACATGTGATGCTCAACAGCGTTGCCCCACAGCAAAGAATCCCGAGAAGCAAAACCCTAATCTTTGATCAGCTTGTGACATTCACCAGAGTGGTTCCGTTCAGCTAAATAGACCAGATATCGAATGAGATATGACTGCAGTTTAACCTTTATCTAGTATATACTTGCCTTGGAGAATATTGACACGTACACACTTTATTTTACAGGTTGTTTATTACTCAGTTATTTGTAGATATTCTGGTTAAATGTAAGAAATAACCCCAGTTTTGTTTAGTCGCAACAGACCACGTGAACAAAAATGTTACGGCCGCCGAATGTGAATATCGTAATGTGTCGTTTTCCTTTGCAGTTCATGTGCTTGAAGAACATCCGTACCTTCCTGTCATCGTGCTGTGAGGTCTTTGGGATGAAGAAATGTGACCTGTTTGAGGCTTTTGACCTCTTCGACGTGCGGGACTTCGGACAGGTGAGCTCAATTTAGTTGCCAATCAGAATCAATAGCTACATATACACACACGTGCTAAAAGACTTAGAGGAGTCTATTGTGTTCTTCATTTGGTTTTCATGATAGCATATTCGCAGATTTGACCATATCATGTGGTATGGCTAAAGCTGGTAGCTCAGGAATTTTCATCCTAATTACCAGTAAAAAAAAAACTCAAACCAAAGTGTTTCTAAGACTTAAAACTGGGTTTCATAACCCTAACGCTCCAAATATGGGTGATTTGAAGTAAATGTAACCATTGAGAATATCGGCATGGTATCTTCCATTAGACCTACGGTCGGTCCAGGCCAGACGATTTGTGTCTGTGCTTCCAGTAGTGTATGTCTCTTTCTCAGTGGTCCATTTTAATGGATCTGATCAGTCAGTCTGTTTAAGTAATAAGTGTGTGTGTGTGTGTGTGTGTGTGCGCGTATGTTCTGCCTGAAACTGCAGTGCAAAGGTGTGGAACACCGCAGTGTTTCTTCACCAGTGTGGTTTATTTTCATGTTTAATGTTCATGGTTAGCAGGTCAGTAGGTCTACAGTAGCTCGCTGCACTACAGTAGCTACACTACTGGCTGGAGTCTCCCTGGCTGTTCATAGAGCCTGATGGCCGGAATACTTTATTTCCTTAGCTCACCGAATTCCCTGAACTACTTTTGCTCTACGAGATTAAGAGATTGTTTTGCATCTCTGGAAAGAAGCTACAGTAGTTAGTTGATTGCAATTCAAGACATATATTTTCAACTTTAACTTTAACTTTATCTTTTTGGATGTATTTGGAAAAGGTACTATATGTGTATCTGATTATCTTCATCTGATAATGAGAAGAAGTTATAACTATAAAAAAGCCAATAATGTGGCTAGCTTCTGAAGCTATTTCTTTTACATATATAAGCAGTGATGTTAAGCAGCCGGGCATGAGCCTAACCACTGCCTTCAGTCAGACAGGAAGCTAGTGGTGATGAGGGGAAGGTATAAGAGATACCTGTTCTAGATCTTGAATGTAAATTATATTATTATATGTAAATACTGCATGCTGTAGCTCTGTACTTGCTTATAGTCCACAGTGACACATTCTTTCTGTGTCTCTAAATCTGGCATGTGTGTTGCTGTGTTGTGTTTATGTGTGGTAAGGCAATGTGCCACTACCACACGCACACACACACACACACACACACACACACACACACACACACACACACACACACACACATACACATACACACACACGCACGCACGCACGCACGCACACACACACACACACATTGGATAAAAGTAATTGAATAGTTCCATATAGTCCTGATAACATACTGTCAAACCACTCACTATCTGATGTGTGCTAAAACAGTATCTGATCTATGCAGGTGGAGCTTGGGTGGAGCTTGGGTAAAACCACAGCATGGTTTTGTAAGAGACCAACACATCTATGCTCTTTTCCTTTTGCGGACGAAAAAAGAAAAAACCTTTTTCCTGGTAGCTTCAGGTTTAGCTTAATTTAAAATCATTTAAATCGTTTCTACCATAAATAGTTTTACCGTTTAAGTTACATTGTTGACTTGTCTTTTAATTAATATGAAAAACAACTGCCCACTTCAGTTGAAGTGAGGCTGATTGTGGTGAGTATCAATGTACTCCTTTACACTTGTACGCCATTGAACGGAAGTTGACACTTGTGCAGAAGTATTTTGTGACCATATAATACAAGTATATATATATTTGTCAGCATTGTCTGGGTCTGTATTTTATTTGACACCAAGGGCCATAAGGACAACCTTTTTTATGTCAAACCAAACACAAGGAAGCATAACACGTAACACGGTCTTCCATACATGCTCCAGGTGATGGACTCCCTCTCCAAGCTCTCCTACACAGCCATCGCACAACAGCGTGGATTTAAGTGAGTCTCTTCTACATAGTACATACATCCATCACTGTATGTTTACCTGCACACAAGGAGCAGACAGTAGCTACCAGGGTTGTAGTATCGGACCTGAGCACTAAAGACTCTGACTTGAGCACATACTGACGTGTTATGTCAGTATGTCTATAACTTCATGAGCACGGTGTCATATATGTTTATGTAGACATTTATTTGCATTACATTTCCGATGACTCAAACTCATGTTATGGTGACTCGACTCGGACTCAATCTTGGAGACCTGGACTCGAGATTTTGTGACTCGACACTGGAAGCTACTGTCCCCTAGTTTACATTGTGGTGGCACTGTGGTAACACCATCTCCATGGAAACCTGGATGTTTACAGATTACGTTTCCATAAACACCATCTCTGTTGAATCTGATCAGGCCGTCATCATGCTGTGCACGTACAAACCGATAGTTTCTAGTTATTACCATATTGGCATGACTAGTTCACTTTTGCATTAATACTTTGCTGTCCTACAACGTTATTCACTATATTACCAAATTGTCTACCCTGTATTTATTTCACAATGACCGCTGCTCCACAAATAGTTAGTTTTAGTCAGTCAGACCCACCTTGGGTTCATCTGGGGTTTAGTTGAATGATACCAAAAACAGACCAACCATAAGCATTCAGACCCGTGCTGCCTGTGCGGTGTCGTGAAGAGTACTGATAATGACATGAGAACACATTGTGTTCTCCAGACCCTTCCCCACAGAGGAGAGCCTCAACGAGGACGACATCTACAACAATCTGGAGGACCTGATTGAGTATGTTCACCTCACAGTTCATTTCAGCTGAAGGCACATGTCTTTTTTAGTATGTATGTATGTATGTATGTATGTATTAGGGCTGAACGATGTGACGATTATTTTGACAGATATTGCGATTGCGATGTGATTCACTATTAGTGGGAATGATCATTTTTGCACCATCATTTTTATTTTCACTGAAAAAACTGTTAAAATCATGATGTGACATTTGTTGGTGTCTGTACCAAACAAATATGTTTTCTTACATCCAGAGAAATAAATGTGTAGGCCAGGGCATCTCTGCAGCACTACAGTACTTCATTTATGTGTTTTAAATGTAAATACATATTTTACCCTTACCAAGAAATTGCAGCTCCTGCGATTTGGATATTGCACTTGGCCATATTGCGATTTTGATCATATTTGGATTAATTGTTCAGCCCTAGTATGTATGTATGTTTAAGTTCTCATAAGTATAGTGCAATTATAGACAATCAATAATAAATAATTGCTTTGTGGTTGATTTGGAAATTCATTGATTTGAAAGGAATGAATGATTCATTTCAGGATACATGATGTTTTGCGAATGATAAAATAGTGTGTGTGTGTGTGTGTGTGTGTGTTTGTGTGTGTGTGTGTGTGTGTGCGCACCAGTGAGAATGCCCCTGAGGATGAGGAAGAACAGTATGCAGCAGTCTACAAGCTGGAGGAAGCCAATGATGGTGAAGAGATCTACGAAGATCTCATGAGGATCGAACAGCAAGGGCCCACGGTACCACACACGCACGCACGCACACACGTACACACACACACACACACACACACACACACACACACACTTTAATGTGTATATATGGTAACATTTGTTATGCATGTCCAGCAGCAGCAACAGCAGCCGGAGCAGGACGTTCGGAGCTGCTGTCTGTCAGAGATCAGACAGACAGAGGAGAAATACACAGAGACCCTGGAGTCAATAGAGAAGGTCCAATACTTTATTTATATATACTTCATATACACATGTATACATCTATAGGTACTAAGTACTACGATTTGATTTCTGCGCTAAACTTGAGAACTAATTTTTTTAATATACTGGCAAATAATTTTACTTCAGTTAAATGCAAAAAGTATCTTCCAAAGCAAGCATACTTTTTTCTTCACGTAATCTTTCACCTACAAGAACTAGAACACATTTATTCCATGCAAACAGCAATGTCGGTTTGTTATCGGCTAACGTTTCTTGGGGGGGGGGTATTGACGACAACGAAAAGAAAGATGTTTTTTCTACTTCCCTGCAGTATTTCCTGAACCCCCTCAAGAAATTCTTCTCAGCGGCAGAAATAGACAAGGTTTTCCTCAACATCCCGGTAGGTGTGGTTTCATTCATTCATTCTCCCTGTAACTGTGACAAGAAGCTGCCTCTCACAGAGTCACTGACGTTTTGCCTCCTCAAAAGGACCTGGTGAAAGTCCACAAGAGCCTGATGGTGGACGTGCAGGACTCCATCCTGAACAGGGACTCCTTAAACCTCTACCAGATCTTTATCGCCTACAAGGAAAGGTATCTGTAAACACACAGTCCCCTTTCTTAACATTCTGCTGTGTCCAACTTCCCTTCCTGACTCAGGAAGTCAACTCCTGCTCCACATCACAGGGGAGAAAAATAAAAGGGTTGCAATGCTTAAAATAAAGATAGATGATTAACTTTGCAAGTAAAATACATTCGTAAAAAGGCATGATGAATGATATGTTTATCTTTGAACAAATTGGCTGCTTTTTAATTACAGTTAAACATTAAACCTTCTCAGAACACGTCGTTGTGGCTTTTCCGCATGTAATTAATATCATTTTGCAGAAGTATTATTAGGTGAAAGTGTTATTTAATGGTTCCCAATGGCTTCCCCTGCTGCAATAGATTTATTCCACAAGGACAAATAGGCCTAATTAATTCTGGTTCTGGAACTGTGAAATATAACTATATTGTATAGTTTGCATTAACCAATACATACTATATCATACTCAATATCATCCAATTCAGTGGTTTTATTGGGAAAATAAATACAGTGAGATTTGAGGGGGAATAATATGATAATTTAGAGGAATTTTGAGAAACAATTTCACGAGACAGAAATGTAGACAATAGTTTGTTCTTCTTCTCTGTAATGAAAAACAATTAAATCACTCTGTACTCAAACGATCTAACAATCCATGAAAGTTTCCAACTGTATTCATCCATTTGTCACGGTGTTGGACAACATCATTTAAATCAATGGACGTGTTCATTCCGTGAGCAGACTTGGCTTGAGAGGGATCATCTAATAGAGTCCTCTTTCTCTCTGCTTCTCTGTGGACAGATTGCTGATCTATGGGATCTACTGCAGTGGGGTGGAGATAGCCATCGCCGTGCTGGACCTCATCTCGAAGGAGAAAGAGGACGTCCGTCTCAAGCTAGAGGTATATCTGACCTTTATTTACAACACGCATACAAATACACTATCACTAATCACTATTCTAGCACCCTCTGTTGGTTGCTTTTGTGTACTGCATAACAGATGGGCTCTGGCATAGGCCAATGTAATGTTAATATACGATGGTTACAAAACAAATACGCACCCAAAATGAATAGATCATAAATATGTTATTCCTGCTCTCCATTATTTGATATCATACTGTTACATACATGTTGATGTTAAAAGTGCCGTCATGGTACTGGCTGATTTTGTCTCGTATGTCTCTAATAGGAGTGTGCCAAGAGGGCCAACAACGGGAAGTTCACCCTGCGGGATCTGCTGGTCGTCCCCATGCAGAGGGTCCTCAAGTATCATCTACTGCTGCAGGTATCGGCTCAGCTCTCAGGACTGTTTTAGGCCTGGAATGTATATTGAAGTCTTTGTTTTTTATTATCCATAGTGCTCAGGGATCAAGCAAGTAAAAAAATCAAAGCCACACTGGTTTCCCCAGCTGTAGTCATGGTATTATAGCTGGGCATTGTAGCATCAGCCCAACCCAAACTGACCTGCACGAGTTTTATGAAGGTGTCGTTTTATCAGCAGCCACTTGGGGGCGACATATTCCACGTCTTCGCCACAAACGGCCTTATGGAATGAGGGGTTCTGTTTTACAAAAATTTACAAAAATATATATATTTTTACTAATAACCTGGGTTAATATTGGCAATTATGTCCATTCCCTCCCCTCCTGCCTGTGATAAACCCCCTCCACTTTCGTTTATATCCCTTGATACCTTGGAAACTTTGTTTTGGCTTTGGGGGGGGGGGGGACAAGTGTCGTACTGGCAGCATATCTCACTGATCTAAGTAAAGAACACAAGACTTGTGTAGTGTACATTCAGTGTGTTTGATCAGCGCTGGGGAGAGATGGCTCCTACAATGCCCTCAAATAAGAAGCCCAACTTCCTCCTAATTCACCTGGGTACCATTTCCCTCTGCTAGCAGCGTGAGAAGTTCACCTCTAGTTAGTATGAATCAGAGGTGAAGGTGTGGGCTGACAGCACGCTGAGGCCAGCCAATAGCGAGTGGGTTTTAATTAGTGGTAAGAGGTCAGGCCCCTCCCCTGGTGTCAGTGGGCGGTGACCCGGAATGTTCTCCACGCTGCGGCCCCCTATTGGTACCGGGTTTGTGTTGCCGGTGGAGAGCGGCGTGGAAAGGTTAGGGTCACGCACACGCGCACACACACACACACACACACACACACAGTGGCCTCTGTCTTACCTGTCCCAAGACAAAGGGATCAGACTAACAGGAAAACACTACACACAGCTAACCATAGACACAAGTAGGAGGAGGGGGAACTAATGGGCAATATATATTATATATTATATATATATATAATATAACAAAGAATCTATCAATACTATTAAAGCTCTGTATATTCACTCACTAGCAGGGGTAGCGTCAGCAGACAAAAGAGAAAGAGCAACCAGCAAGCAGTTTTTACTTGCATGTGTCTTGGCCTCTCCAATATGGCGGCCACGTTGACGAATCGCAGCAACGGGCCGAAGCAGTCAATGCGGCGTCTGTGTGTATGGTCTACCACCTGTGCCCTGGGACATACAAGGAGCACACCCGTGTTATGAGACACACCTGTGTTTATCCTACGATGACGCCGCTGTTATGTAAAGGCCGTGGGACCGGGACAAGTAGGCTAATGTTTGTGATTGGTCAGGCTTATGATTAGCGCCGTCGTTCAATTAGGTGTGTGGTCACTCATAATTAGTAGATATCCCG
This sequence comes from Trachyrincus murrayi, assembly GCA_900323305.1. Taxonomy (NCBI): domain Eukaryota; kingdom Metazoa; phylum Chordata; class Actinopteri; order Gadiformes; family Macrouridae; genus Trachyrincus; species Trachyrincus murrayi. The sequence continues at coordinate 42,199 of OOFB01005921.1, forward strand.
CCTTAATAACATCCAGTTATGGATATAGGCTGTTTATAATATGCAGCGTGTATCTAAAGATTGACTGTAAAACATTTGTTATCACTTTGACTATGCACACTGGATGTCAAGAACACTAAAACAAATTAAATTAGGAAGCCAATCATTATATGATTTTTTTTTTTCTACAGTAGTTGTCTTTTTCTGATGATATCTGAAGTACAGAGTAACGCAAATCCCGATTTTAGAGCTAGCTACCCAATCTCTCTCTTTATCACAGCCACCAATGTATCCATTATACCGGGAACATAGGTGTCACAGAACATAGGTTAGAACAAAGTGGTCACATGATCACCTGCACATTCTCTCTGTGACATGCAGCGTTTACATTACATGGCGCTGTAGTATCAGTCGTTGCATCAATCTGTCTAAACCGCGCCGTGAGTCTGATATATCATATGGAAAAATAAATGCCTGTTGTTTTATATTGCATGGCACTTTAGGGTGCTCTGCTGATCGGTGCGTGTGTATTTGTGCACTGTAAAAGCATCCGCATAGTATTTCTGCTGGTGTGGACAGATGAGATGAGGAGCATACTCCCGGGGGCAGAGGGTCTCGGTGAAGGGACTCAATCCCATCATTGTACACTTGGGGAATGATGAGGAGATCAAATGTTAATCACGTGACACTAGGGCTGAACAATGAATCGAAATATTATCGAAATCGCAATATGGCCAAGTGCAATATCCAAAACGCAGGAGCTGCAATTTTCTGATAAGGGTAAAATGTGTCAATGTAAATTTATAACACATCATAAATGAAGTACTGTAGTGCTGCAGAGATGCCCTGGCCTACACATTTATTCTCCAAATGTAAGAAAACATGTTTGTTTGGTACAGACCCCAACAAATGTCACATCATGATAGTTTTTTCAGTGAAAATGAAAATTGTGATGCAAAAATGATCATTCCCACCAATAGTGAATCATATCGCAATCGCAATATCTCTCAAAATATGATTTTTTTTCAGCCCTACGTGACCGTAGTCCATTCATCGTTCATTCAGGTGGCTTATACAATGCCAAGGCACAGTGACTGATTTGACTTGCATGTTCTGCTTCAGCCCTGTACAGCACTTTGAGATGGCATGAAAAGCTCTTTATAAATTCAGTGAGCTATTGCTATTATTATTATTATTATTATTATTATTATTCCAGAATTATTCTCACAGGCATATTCCTCTGAGTCACTGAAGTCAAAGTGTGGGATTTGCTTAGCTGGTTGGAAGAGTTTCTCATTCTTTGTATTATCATAGGTGTTATTCACGCTGGAGAGAGGTTTTAAGTCTGTCTGTCTGTCTGTCCACCCAGGGAAAGAAGTCATGTGTGCTTCCAGATCCCTCATTCATCCGAGCTCTACATACACGCTGATTAGATTTTAGATGAGACAATAGGCTGTCTTTTCATCGCTGAGGTCTGATGAAAAAGCTGTCCGTCTATCACCGAAGCTCAAATGACCTCATATAATAGAAGTGCGTGTATCTGCATGCATGTGTGTATGTGTGTGTGTCTGTGTGTGTGTCTGTGCGCACGCACACACGTGTGTATGTCTGTCATTGTTCAGCTTTTCTTTTGTCTTTCACACAGGAGCTGGTGAAACACACTCACGACACGGACGACAAGAGCAACTTGAGGATGGCTCTCGACGCCATGAAAGTAAGTGCGGTGCTGGTGGTTGAAAGGCCCGTAATCATCGTGATTTTTGAAGTCGGCCCCCCACGCTCCACGCTCCACCTGAGGACCCTTATTTTGAAAAAAATATATAAATAAAAATACTCTGAAGCCGCCACTCGTTTCCGCCGCCAACGCGTTTTGGGCCGTTAAAAATAATAAATCATTCGTGTTTGGCAGCCGGAATTAAGTGTGAAGTGATAAAATGAAAGCATTTACGCTGAGTTCTGTGAAGAGCACCCCGCTCACGCGGCAAACACTTCAGCTCGTCTGTCTCCGATAAGAAGATGACTCCGTTTGGGCTGTCATCAAAAATGCAAGCAATGACTCAAAGGAAAAGTATTTAGATGTGGGATCTTCCTGGGTGTGTGTGTGTGTTTGTGTGTGTGTGTGTGTGAGAGAGTTGTTGACTTTTCTTACAATTCCTTTGTTTTGTGTGTGTGTGTGTGTGTGTGTGTGTGTGTGTGTGTGTCCCAGGACCTGGCCCAGTATGTGAACGAGGTTAAGCGGGACAACGAGACGCTGAGAGAGATCGACCAATACCAGAGGTCCATCGAAAACCTGGTAAAGCCAACATCATGTAGACATCTAGAACTGTACTGTGGGACTAGATATAGCGCGGTACCAAGCATGGGCCCAAAACAATGGTTTTTATTTTCCCAAAAATACTGAAATATTAGGTATATAACGTACGGCCAGCTGGGTGACAATCAAAAGTCACTTCTGTCTGAGACCCCATCCACACGTATATGAGCACCAACACTGTTAGAGGATCTCTTTGTCCACACATGAACACAAAGACAATTGAAAGTGATAATGTGTCCTATAAATAAGTCAAACACCAGAAGAACATTAATTCACAAACATAAAACAACCAACCTGCCAATGCGCAAATTGAGGTCTCGTTGTCAACGTTTTTAAAAATCTCCACCTTGGAAGGCGTTTTCCAAAATGCTGTTTTTCGTGTGGACGGGAGGCCAAAACTTAGAGAAAACACTATGTTTTAAAAAACATTCGTATGTATGTGTAGAATACTGAATAGACCTGAATAGAGAGAACAATATCTTACTCCCACATAATCAAGGCAAGCAGCTTCAGCTGGCCCAGGCTGCTTCCCAGGGTGATGAGTCCCAAGTGAGTAGCTCTCCCCAGGGGGTGGAGCTACCCAGGGTGATGAGTCCCAGGTGAGTAGCTCTCCCCAGGGGGTGGAGCTACCCAGGCTGCTTACCACGGTGATGAGTCCCAGGTGAGTAGCTCTCCCCAGGGGGTGGAGCTACCCAGGCTGCTTACCAGGGTGATGAGTCTCAGGTGAGTAGCTCTCCCCAGGGGGTGGAGCTACCTGCTGATCTGTGCCCTGC